>ML861695.1:0-14112 GCA_009831015.1 Picea engelmannii | reverse complement strand
GTATGTGGCACATTATGTAGATTAAAGAATTGCTCCATCTGAAGTATCCATGTGATTGGGTCCTTGCCATCAAACTTCCTCATATTGATCTTAGGAACGTGGTTGGTCTTCAACCCAAAGTTGGAGTTTCTCCATTCTTGATTTACCTTTCTTGTATCCTCATCATTAATTTCATGGGATACATTTTCACTTTCAGGTGTCCTCTCTATCAGGAAATTTTTCAATCCTTCCATGATCTCCCCTTTTAAACCATCCATCTTAGTATCCAACTTATCTTCCATTGAATCCATCATCTCTTGTAGTTCATCTTTGGTTACTGTCTTCTTTTGTAAATCATTTATGTCCCTACACATTTCTTCACCTTCATCAAGAGTCCAAGTAGGATTGTCTGGAGGCTTATTTGGTGTAGAAGTTCCCTTTTTTGGTGGCTTGTTGGCCAAGTATCATTTTAAACCTTGATTTTGAGGTGGTTCTTCTAGATAATCTTCCTTTTATTGTACCTCCAAAATTTTGTCCCTTCTAAGTATGAAATTTTATTTTTTGTAGGTCTCTAATATTTATTCTCTTCAATGCCACAGTTCTGATAAAAATTGGATGTGCCAAGTGGAATTTATGGTAACTTCCCCGCAACTTGCTGATTTTTGGCCTTTCTAGGAGATATCACTTGTATAGTGTTCCCTACACAAAACAATTGATATAAAATTCCAAAACTCATACCAGAACTACTACAGGCTTTCCACTATCCAATGAAACTAGTCTCACTCAATTTGGATACTCTAGGAATAATTTATGCTTTTTTTACTTGGAACACCTTCTTGAGATTAGTCAATAGGACTAGTCAAATACCCTATCTTCCACAGGGTGTATCTACAACTTTATGATGAACCAGAAGATAAAATTTCTACCACATATAACTTACTAATTTTTGAGAATATCCTCTAGATTTCAAGGTCTGAAACGTTACAGAAAACATTTTATAGTGAAAATTTTGCAATGACTCAATTCAAGATGATTATAGAACCCTATCTTACAAAGGTTGTATCTCCAAAAGTATAAGGCCTCAGGAGATGAAATTTTAACCCAACGTACCTTGATCCGTCTACTAAATATCTTGCAATCCATTCCTTGTGAATCGTTTCAAAAAACAATTATAGAAAAAATGCCACGATGTCTCAGATGTAGCAGCAAAACCCCAAGACCTTGAGCTCTGATACCATATGTTAAGAGACAAATATCAATATAGCATAGAAAAACCTCAGAATAAGTACTCAACGCCTTGAAAAATAGATAATTTTAGATAATAAGCCCCTTCAAGGGGGCAACCTCCTTTTACCCCACATAAATATTCAAGTACAAGATGATTCCAAATGAAAATGTCTCCTTGGTATATATAGGAGACTAGGAGGTATAATTACAACTAATAAAATAAAGATGACATAAATAAAATAGCATTACTAATGTAATATGCCCTAATTAAGGGGTAATGAGCCAATATTAGGGCTTAACATCGATCAAAAATTGATTCAACAAATATGGCACCCAACTTAACACTACACCCTTTGTGCATTGTGCAACTACTGCTATAACTACTATCAAGGCCTCTTCCTTTGTCCACTTCCTCAAAAGTTTGCAAGCCATAATATTAATAGAAAAAATTGTTGCAGAGTCATTGATGTCCTTTATGTTATTCCCCTAGTTCCCCTATTTGTCTTGAACTATGCTTTAACTTCTTCTGCAATTTCTTTGTCAATGCCTTTTTCTCCAAGTAGTCTTCTAGCTTTACACCATTGGTAGGCAATCATGTACTCTTGGATATGAGATCTACATCTATAGGGATCAGCTTGTCCATCCACAAGATACCTCCATGTACCCTATCCAATATTTTCTTCACACAGAGGCCTACAGTTTTACCGTGCTCGAAATGTGGTATGTCTAGAAAATTCATAATACGTGATTTGTATAAACCTGTGATTCATTATGCAGGCTCCAAAATGGGTTTCCCTAAGGGTCCTACCTCCCCCATGTTCTCCAATTAAACTTCCTATGAAAATTCAGGAAACTTTGATGTATCTATTACATCATGATCTTCATATTTTAACTTCACCACCTTCCCTATCATGTCTTCCACTGCAACTATGATATCTAGGAAATAAGGTAAAGTGATTTCTACTATGCCTGGTGCTTTCCTCTTCTAGCCCGCAATTGGGTTTTTCTATGAAGCTTATTCCTCGAATTATTCTTCTTCTTCTCCCTATATTTCTTGCTGGCATGTGATATATTCAACTAGTACTTCCTCTATGATGAATTTTTGTTTCTATTTGTCTATTTCCTCCGCTTCTGCAAGGTTTTCGGGGTTATGGTTTTCCCCACCGTTAGTGTTTCCTGCACTCTAATCCACTTGCACTTGTTTTACGATTGATATTTCTTCCTCTATCCTAGTAGGACTAATGGATTTGGTCTTTGACGTCATAACATCCTCTATCTCCACAAAACTCTCTATTTCTTCCATTATTTCCTTCTTCCCTCATGATTGTCATGTCATGCTTATAAATCATCTGCGATCTCCAACCTTCGGGGGTGCCATCTTACTTGCCTTTGACATGACTAACTATCACCCTTTGATTGCGCTCTCAAGTGCTTTGTTGTTAACAAATCACTAAGTGTCAAACTCTTCCTAGCTTTTCCCTTTCTATAAACCCTATCATTAATGTTTTGACTTGTTTTTCGCTTTTCCGATTATTTCTTTGTTCTATCATGCGATATCTAATTTTCTTGTACACAGTATTTTGAATTATTTTGCACCAATTTTCTGCCTGCTACACACTATCATCCCCAACTATATGTGCATCACTTGTTCCTCTAACTATTTGTTTTTGGTTTTTTCTTTATTTTTCTACGTTTATATTCCTTTTTCTTCTTTTAACTTCTACTATTTACAATATGTACAAGTTTACTTGTTGTGCTGCAATTATTGAGAGTCAGTGGGTCGATTGTCCCTACACATTTTTAGTCAACTACCATTCACCCTTTGTTAAAGTTTATTTCCTTATAAGTCTTGTAATTGTACAACACATCCATCTGTGACACACTTTATCTGATATGGCCCTAGCCAATGCATTATGAGCTTCCATGGGTGCTACAAATAGTTACTATCATAGAGGAGAACCATATCTCCTACCTTAAAATTCTTCTTCTTAATATGTTTTTCATGCCATGCTTTATCCTTTTCTTTCTATACCTCCTGATGAAAACCTGCTATGATTCTATCCTCTTCCAATTCCATCGTTTGAGACAATATTTGTTGCATTGCACCACTTTCTGTCATATTTTTAATTGTTGCAATGCACACACTTGGTATCAAATAATCTGAAGGGTGTTTTCCCTATTAGCTTCTTCCAGGTAGTCCTATAATCGCAAAGTACAATCGGTACCTTCAAATCCCAATCATCTATTGTCACATTACAAATATTGGTCAAGGCATTCTCCAAAATATTGTTGACGACTTCCACTGTTCCATTTTCTTGAGGGTGATAAGGAGTTCTCTTCTGGTGATGTATCTAAAATTATTCAAGTATTTCCTCAATTGTATTGTTGATGAAGGGAGTCCCCTATTGCCTCATCAATATTCTTGGACATCCAAACCTTTTCACTACATTTTCAAATAAAAAGTGCATTGTAGTCTATGTTGCAATCCTTTAATGGTGCTACCTCAACCCATCTAGTCAAGTATTTCGTCACTGTAATAATGTATTTGGTTGTTGATCTTCTTGTTGGTGGATTAATTGGACCTATAAAATCTACTACCCATTTATCAAATTATTTCAAAGTAACTTGAGGTCTTAATGACATCTCATCCCTCCTAGATAGCTTCCCAATTCTCTGATAAATATCACAATTATGACAATATTCATTTGAATCCTTATGAATTGTTGGCCACCATAATCCTGCGTGCAATATCTTCTATGTTGTAGGCTTCCCTCCATAGAGTCCTCCTACAATTCCTTCATGCACCTTTTCCAAAATAATGGGTATTTCATGCTCCATCACATATCTTCTTAAAATATTGTCTACTCAAAGCTTGTATAAATGACCTGCAATCAGTTGATAGTCTGCATTCTGACTACAAAATTTTTCTTCTGCGCAATAGTAAATTCTCTTGGTGCAAATCCTGTACTCAAAAACTCAATAATGTCAGCAAAACATTCATCCACTATCTTTACTGACAACAATTGTGCATCTAGAAGTGGAAAATTGTCTTCCAAGTTACCAGGCTCTTCTCCATTAGCTATCCTAGACAAGTGATATGGTCCTGCATTCAATCTTCTAGGTTTCACCACAACTTAAAAGTCAAATTCCTGAAATAACAACAACCATATGAATATCCTTCCCCCAACACTGTCTTATTAATTAAGTATATTAGATTTGAATCATATGTGAACATCTTGAAGTGTTTTCCCGAAAAACAATGTTTGTATTTCTACAAAGTATACACCATAGCTAATCCTTCCCTTTCTGTAGTATTGTAGTTCTTCTGTAAATTTGACATCTTCCTACTTGCAAAAGAAACAGGGTGATCTATATCACCTTCTCTTGGATGAGTTAATACTTATCCTAATGCTATTTCATATGCATCCACATGCACATGAAATTCCCCTGACCAATCTGGAAAAACCAGAATTGGTGCAGTAACCATCTTTTCCTTCAAAATATCCAAACTCTTATAACATTCATCATTCCACTATTACTTAGTATCCTTCTTCAACAAATTCTCCATTGGTGTAGTAATATGTTCATATCTCCTTATGAACTTCTTGTAATATCTTGTATGGCCAAGTGTACTCTTCAACTGGCGCATTGATTTCAATGGTGGTAAGTTAACTATGACAACAATTTTAGCAAGATCAACCAACAGACCCTATTTACATACCACATGTCTTAACAAATGTCAGACAATTGGTTTAGATTTATGGACAATTGGTTTGGATTGTTGGTTTTCATTGATGTCAACCTTTGGAGAGTGATATTGTAAATTGATTTCAACTCTTAGAGATTGATGTCAACTCTTGAGTATGTCTGGTAGCTCTAGAGGTATGGGTAAGGAACCCATGTTTGGTTGAGGAATAATGTAATTAATATTAGTGTATATGAAAATAATGTTATTCTATATGGATACTATATTTCATTCCATTTCTGGTGATATGTGGAACGTCACATAACTCCTCACGGTTAGAGAGTTATGGCCATATGAAGTTGGAGAACCCTCATGAGTTATCTAGAAGGCCTCTAGAAGGTGAAAGAAGTCAATTATTATAGAAGCTCCTAGAAGAAGTGTACTATTGAAATTGATGGTTACTATAAGTAATCATGGGTATAGTTGTTTCATTAAGAAAATAATTAAAAATAAATAAACTGCAACAAGAAATTGTGAGTTATCTTAAAGTAGTTGTGATGAGAAGATTGAATAGTCAAAGTGGTTGACCAAGAAATAAATTAAATAATAAAGTGGTTGCAACAAGAAGTTAGTTAAGGGAAAATAATTTATGAATTGACTAATTATAGAAAAGTTAGTTGCAACAAGAATTTGTGAGTAAAGATAAATTATTTAAATAATAAAGTAGTCAAAGTGGTTGCAAAGAGAAATTATTTAAATAATAAAGTGGTTGCAACAAGAAGTGGTGAGTTTACTATTTATGGATAAGACAAAGTGGTTGCAAAAGAAATTAATTAAAAAAGTTAGTTGTAAATAGGAGTGGAGAACTTACTATTTGTGGAAAGTGGTTAAGTTAAGTGGACAAAGTGGTTAAGTGGAAAAAGTGGCTAAGTGGACAAAGTGGTTAAGTGGACAAAAGTTGATACTTCTAGAGGAAGCTACTTGGAGAGTGTAAATAAGAGAGCAAGGGTCTCTCATTAGAATATATTGAATATCATTGAATATCTATTTTGTGAAAGGTTATTTGGGAAGGTATTATTGATAGAGAAAAGTGCAGCAGAAAAGGTGCGATAGAAAGAGTGTGGTAGAAAAACTGCAGTAGGAAAAGTGCGGCAGAAAAATTATGGAAGAAAAATCATGAAAGGAAAAGTGTGGCAAGAAAATCACGACAAAAAAACTGTGGAAGAAAAAGTGCGGAAGAAAAATCACAGTAGAAAAATTGCGGCAACATAATGCTACTAGAATAAAAAATGCATGGTTTTCATATGTGTAGTGTTGAACTTATGAATCTGGTTGAGGGTTTTCCTTGTAAATCTATTGGATTCCCTCTTGGAATTTTAGGGCTTGTTGTAGAATGGTTTTGAGGTAGATCTATTTAAGTATATTGTTAGTGCACTTAGTTTTATCTATTGGCATATCTTGTGGTGCATTGTGAGAGACACTTGTTAGTGGTATTGGTATATGATTGGCCTATGAATGATACATCCTTGAGGATACATAAATGTGAGATTATGGAACATGGTTTGATGTAAGGGTTTATTGTATTTGGCTATGGATAGTGTGATGTATTGTTAGAGAACTTTTGATGATTATATTGGTATATGTATTTGGTATATGGTTGAGGTACATGTTGGGTACATGGTTGAGATAAGTAGTTGATGAGTTGGAACATGCATGAGGTGTATAGTTGATAATGTCAGTACATATTGATGAGTCATATATGATGTGTAGTTGATATATGATTGGTACATTCTTGGTACATGGTTGGAGACACTTGTTATTAGTATTGTTGACACATGGTTTATGGATGATGTAACATACTTGTCTTGGTATATTATTAGAAGAACATATTGATCTTAGTGATGATTATGAGTTGTTGTGATATTCTTGGTTGATGCACATATTGGTGGTATTGTGCATATGGTTGAGAGTTTTCTTCGTGATTGATTTTGGTCAATAGATATGATTTGGTTGATAATATTGATGAGACAGGTTGTTATGATAGGTTGTTTGAACATGTTGTTGTGACAGGTTATTTATACAGGTTTGGTGCATAGTTGATGCACTTGTTTATGGTCTGGGTTGAAGTACATGTTAGCACAGGTTATTGGGACAACTTGTTTATAGGTTATTGGTACAGGTTGATTATAGGTTGTTTGGTGTATGTAGATTGTTACAGGTTTACAACAATATATCTCATAATGATAGTGTGACAATGGTTCCATCATTCTACTTATATTTCAGGGTTGTTGTAGTGACCTTCCAGTTGTAGCTGGAGAACATAGGGGGTTGTGGCCTCCTTCTGGTTGTAGCCAAAGAATTGGGGAGTTGGGGACTCCCTCAGGTTATAGCCTGAGAAACTAGGGGATCAGAGCCTCCTTCCAGTTGTAGCTAGAGAATTGGAAGTTGATGCTTTCTTGAATGTAATTCTTAAAATATAAGAAAATCATTCCACAGTTTTCTCCCACATTGGGTTTCCATGTAAATATTGGTGTATTGTGCATTGTGTGTATGTGTTTGTTATTATTTATTATGAAATGATGAATTGTAATGCTTATGATACAATAATATATTGATGATGAACAAATGAACATGGTTGACTAAATAAAATAATATGCTTTGTGGTTTAAAGGATTAATAATTGGCATTATTTCTCATTACTGATTCACCGCCCTCTCAGTAATCCAACAATTGGTATCATAGAAGGTTCCTTCAGGAAACAATTTAACCATTGGAAGGAGATCATGGGTTATTCTAAGAATGGAGTACGACTATTTAATGTTTACAATGGTTTAAAGTATGACATACAGAGCAGAAAGATGAAAGTATTTTTAAAGGAACAGGAGTATGATATTTGGAAATCAGTTGTTACATGATATGATAGTTCAAAAATGGGAAACAATGCATCAAATAAGGAACTGAAAATAAATAAATAAAATTGCGATGGATTTCATTTTGGAAGGACTATATGATTCAATAAAGAAAAAAGTGGGTAAATGTTCATCAACTAAAGAACTTTGAGATAAGTTACATAATATCTATTCTTCACCCATCACAAAGTCAGAGAATGTCAAAGAATATGCAAGTAGATATCAAGAAGAAAGATGTTCATCATGCCAAATAGATTCAGAAAATGAAGAGTACATAATCAACAAAAATATGTTGTTATTCTTTAATTGTGAATTTCAAGGACATCTTGAAATACAATTCCATGAAGGAAATGAGACAAAAAAACTAATTGAAATAGAAGACAATTATGAAGAAGAATTGATCAGTGCTTTAGGTGAACTAATAAATAAAGAGAAGAAAACAAGTCATTTAAGAAAGAATTGATGAAACAAAAGGAAAGTGTTCACATTTTTGAAGAAGCCCAATAGGTCATCGAGAAATTAAGAACTCGGCTAGAAGAAGCCATTAAAATCAAAGAAAATCTTAAATATCAAAAGCAGTATTTGGAATCCAACATAGCAGCACAAAAGGAAGAAGAAGAAATGAGAGAGAAGATATTCACAACTCATCTTAAGGAAAGAACTAATGATCTAAAACAACTTGAGGTAGAGTTTGTTCAAGAAGAGAAATGACTTGAAGAAGAAATAATCACATTCAAAATTCATCTTGAAGAACCGAAGAGAACAGAAGAAGTCCTGAAGTGCCAGATAATGAAGAAAGAAGAAGAGGTTGAGAATCTTGAAGAAGAAGTTGTCACATTGAGAAGTAAAATCGTCAAGCTGAGAAAGAACGTTGAAGAGACAGAAACATCTACAATAGTTTTAGAGAGTGAAGAGAAGCACTCTAGGTTGCTAGAAAAGAAGAATGAAGAAAAGAGTAAGAGTTATGCAAAAGTACTCAAAGGAAGGAATCATGGTCAACCAAAATCTAAGAAAAATAATAAAAATACATCTTCAAGAAGACCATCCATGTTCAAACCACAAAGAAGATTCAATCATGATAATGATCAGTCAAGGTAGAAATTCAGAAGGACTACACCACAAAGAAGATCATTCACTCCCAGGTATGTAAATTTCCTTTATGGAAATTGTTTTTATTGTACTAACTTTTGACATAAGGTTGCATATTGCAGGGATTATAAAAGAAATGTTCAAGAAATAAATGTTTATGTGGCCCCATGTAACATTGAATGTTACAAATGTCATAACTTGTGATTGTAGAAGCATGATGGATACTTCAATGAAAGAGAACACTGATACCAAATATAAGAAAGTATGGATAAGAAAACATGAAGAACAAGTGAACAAAGACTAGGTCCCAAAGATCGCAAGATTGGAAATAAAATAAGATGAAGACAAATCTATAAAGAAAAAGGAAGATGTCAGATACATAAAGGTTTGGGAAATAAATGAAAGAAAATGAGGATAGGTAAATAAGGAACATGTTCAAGAGATTGTACTTTCATTTATTGTAGTGAAAGATGAATCCACAAATAGAAAGAAAGACGTCAGAGTTTAGAGAGATTATAAATCTACCGTTGAAGATGATGATGACTCCGCATAAGAGCATGAATTTCTTTGATCCATCTGACTTAGAGACTGCTAGGTAATATGAATAATAGACAGGGGGATTATATGTGGTAGTTGCGATAGACCAGAGAACCATCCTTCAAGCATCTTCTAGAGTTTGAATAGACATATTCAAAGCAATCAGTTAGCAGAAGTATAGTATGATAGATTAATCATTTGTAGTAGTGAAGACTTCATGATAGTACAATGAAATATGGGTCAACATTATGGACAGTTGTGTAACAGAGTCTTGGAAAGTATGGACAGATATGGATTTGTAAGAACACTTAGCAGGTTTGAACAAATATATGACAGTGGATGAGAGCATGAATTCATAGATCGGTTCAGAGAGTGGTTCAAAGCAACATTATCATAGTGGATGATAGTTATAAAAAAATATTTGAATGCTTATTCTTGAATGCTCTTCATATATGTCAGTTGATTACAGAAGGAAGAACTAATGGACAATAACTCCAAAAGGTATCTGGTACAAAAATACTTCCATTTTTTCTACACAACATCTTGCAAAGAAGTTAAGAGAGAGAAACAAAACCAAAAAGATAGGTATAAATATCATTCATAGAATTTGTCAGACATAGAGGTAAGAATAGATGTATGATTTCAGGGGAAGAGATTCATCAGATGTAGGATGGATAGTTATATTTTTGGATAGAGAGCACATAGGCATGTTTCCAAGGGGAGATATTGTCACAAAGGAAGAATGAACAATATGACTTCAGTGTTTCATCAGAGTGATACCATTTTCAAAGGGGGAGACATTATTCATATGAAGGAAGAGAGAGTAATCGGAGGCTTAGAAACATAGAGAAAATATCATAGGAATTTAGACAAGGGGAGCAACCTAAAGGAGAGTTCAGTCAGGGGGGCATCCCCAAGGAGAGATACCCTTTTCCATTGATGTCAAAGGGGGAGAGATAAACATTGATGAGGAGTATGAGCATTAATTTTATCATGACTAAGTTTTTCCATCAATGTTGGTGTTTCCATCAATTCCAAAGGGGAATATTGTTATACAATTGGTTTAGATTGATGGACAACTGGTTTGGATTGTTCCTTTTCATTGATGTCAACCTTTGGAGAGTTATATTGTAGATTGATGTCATCCCTTGAGTATGTCTGGTAGCTCTATAGGTATGGGTAAGGAACCCAAGTTTGGTTGAGGAATAATGTAATGAATATCAATTTATATGTACGTAAGACTATTCTAGAAGGATAATATATGTCATTCCATTTCTGGTGATATGTGGAATGTCACATAAGTCCTCACAGTTAGAGCGTTATGGCCATATGAAGTTGGAGAACCCTCATGAGCTATCTAGAAGCCACTAGAAGTTCAAAGAAGTCAATTATTCTAGAAGCTCCCAGAAGAAGTGTACGAGTCAAATTGATGGTAACTAGGAGTTAATCATGGGTATAGTTGTTGCATTAAGAAAATAATTAAAAATAAATTAGTAGCAACAAGAAGTTGTGAGTTTATGGTAAAGTAGTTTTCATGAGAAGATTGAATAGTCAAAGTGGTTGACCAAGAAATAAATTAAAGAATAAAGTGGTTGCAACAAGAAGCTAGTTAAGGGAAAATAAGTTATGAATTGAATAAGTATAAAAAAGCTAGTTGCAACAAGAAGTGGCGAGTTTACTATTTATGGATAAGTCAAAGTGGTTGCAAAAAAATTAATTAAAAAATTTAGCTACAACTAGGAGTGGAGAATTTACTATCTCTGGAAAATGGTTAAGCTAAGTGGACAAAGTGGTTAAGTGGAAAAAGTCGCTAAGTGGACAAAGTGGTTAAGTGGAAAAAGTCGCTAAGTGGACAAAGTGGTTAAGTGGAAAAAAGTTGATACTTCTAGAGGAAGCTACTTGGAGATTATAAATAAGAGAGCAAGGGTTTCACATTAGCACCTATTGAATATCATTGAATATCTATTTTGTGAAAGGTTATTTGGGCATGTATTATTGATAGAGAAAAGTTCGGAAAAAAAGGTTTGGTTGAAAAAGTGCATCGGGAAAAGTGTGGCAGAAAAAGTGCAGAAGAAAAATTGCGGCAGGAAAAGTGCGAAGGAAAAATAGTGGCAGAAAAACCATAACATAAAAAGTGTGGCAGAAAAATCACAGCAGCAAAACCACGACAGCAGAACACTACTAGAAGAAAAAAGGTATGGTTTTCATATGTGTAGTGTTGAACTTATGAATTTGGTTGAGGGTTTTCATTGTAAATATGTTGGATTCCCTCTTGGAAGTTTAGGGCTTGTTGTAGATTAGTTTTGAGGCAGATATATTGAAGTATATTGTTAGTGCACTTAGTTTGATTTATTGGCATATCTTGTTGTGCATTGTGAGAGACACTTGTTAGTGGAATTGGTATATGATTGGCCTATGAATGATACATCTTTGAGGCTACATAAAAGTGAGGTTATGGCACATGGTTTTATGTAAGGGTTTATTGTATTTGGCTATGGATAGTGTGATGTATTGCTAGAGAACTTTTGATGGTTATATTGGTATATGTATTTGGTAAATGGTTGAGACAAGTAGTTGATGAGTTGGCACATACATGAGGTGTATAGTTGATGATGTTGGTACATCTTGATGAGTCATAGTTTATGTGTAGTTGATACATGATTGGTACATGCTTGGTACATGGTTGGAGGCACTTGTTAGTAGTATTATTGACACATGGTTTATGGATGATGTAGGATACTTGTCTTGGTATATTATTAGAAGCACATATTGATCTTGGTGATGGTTATGAGTTATTGTGATATGATTGGTTGATGCACATCTTGGTGGTATTGTGAATATGGTTAAGAGTTCTCTTGGTGATTGATCTTGGGGAGTAGATCTGATTTGGTTGATGTGATTGATAAGACATATTATGGTGATAGATTGTTTGGACGGGTTGTTGTGACATGTTATTTGTATAGGTTTGGTGCATGGTTGATGCACTTGTTTATGGTACAGGTTGAGGTACAGATTGATGCATGGTACATGTTGGCACAGGTCATTGGTACATGGTGTTTACATGTTATTGGTACAGGTTGATTACATGTCGTTTGGTATAGGTTTTTACAGGTTGATTGGTACAAGTTGTTACAGGTTGATTGGTACAAGTTGTTACAGGTTGTTTGGTGCAGGTTGATTGGTACAAGTTTACAATAGTATATCTCAAAGTGGTAGTGTGATAGTGGTTCCATCATTCTACTTATATTTCAGGGCAATTGGACGGGGCAAGGGTAGGTGGTTGTAGCCACCTTCTAGTTGTAGGTGCAGAACATAGGGGGTTGTGGCTTCCTTCTAGTTATAGCCAGATCATTGGGGAGTTGGGGCTTCCCTCAGCTTGTAGCCCGAGAAACTAGGGGATTGGAGCCTCCTTCTCATTGTAGCTGGAGAATTGGAAGTTGGTTCTTCCTTGAATGTAATTCTTGACACATAAGAAAAGCATTATGTGGTTTTCTCCCGCATTCAGTTTCCACGTAAATATTGGTGTACTATGCATTGTGTGGATGTGTTTGTTATTGTTTATTATGTAATGATGAATTGTAATTCTTATGATACAATATGATATTGATGATGAACAGATGAACATGGTTGAATAAGTAAAATGATATAATTTGTGGTTTAAAGGATTAATAATTGACATTCTTTTTAATTACCAATTCATCCCCCCTCTCATTAAACCAACAACAAAATCCCAAAAGGTGCATTGAATATGCACTTCTTAATGTTTAATGAGATCTGACATTGTCTAAACCTATCCAACATAATTCTTAGTACTGCAACGTGGTCCTTCAATAATGTGGGGCTAAATATATGTACTATTAATTCCCACATTAAATGATCAACCAGGGCTCATAAGCTTCGAGGTGCAAGAACATGAAATGCAGGATTGGAGCCTAGCTTTGCCTAATCTAAAGCCGACGAAAATATGAACAAATTGAGCAAAGTAAAAAAAATACAGGAAATTAACACTAAGTATTCATCATTGGGACACAGGAATAACTTAGTGCTATAAAGGATTAGATCACAATATTTCATGCACTCAGGGTGATGTTTGTGTGATTAATCGTGAGTAGATTACTTAGGTTTCCTGTCCTTCAATGATTGTTTCCTATAGTGGATCCACACTTAAATGCAATAAATGAAATAAGCAAACATAAATTAATTCAAGTGATATGACTACTTTTTTCAAAACATTTATATTCTAGAGAAATAGGAGCAATCAAATCAGTAACAAACCAAGTTTAGTGGAAAAGGATAAAAAAAAATCTACAAAATCTAAATCCACACCAAACAACAACTAGTACAAAAAAAATGCAAACTTAAATCATAAACCAATGAAGAAACAAAGCTAAGTACAAAGCCAAAATAATTGCAAAAGTAAAGCAACTTTACAAGGTAAAATATGCAAAATAAACTCTAAAAATGTAAGGAACTTTTCAATTCAAAAATCATGCTTCAAGTGTCTACACTTAACAAACACAAAAAGTAATGACACAATAAGAATTTATCTTTTGCAATTAGCCTTTATGCAATAATTTTGTGAAGTGATTTGGGTGCAATGTTTGATAGAAGATATTTTTTTATTAATGGAGTGGAACATGATTGGTTTTGATTCTTAGTGCCTCAGATAATTAATTTAAAAGAAAA
>ML861694.1:0-13981 GCA_009831015.1 Picea engelmannii | reverse complement strand
GAATGGTGGCAGCTTATCTCTGAGAAGAGATGTGACGGCTACTCGCATTCGCAAGAAGATGATTACAATGAGGCTCTAAAGGAATTTTTACAATAAACGGGAATGCCAAAAGTCCTAGACATCCAAAAACCTAACCCTAGGAGATGAAGTGCTAAAAGTCACGTGGGCCCCATTTGGGTAAGCTAGTACATCAACTTCTCGGGGTCGTAACTTTTGCATATGATCTTCGTTTTAGGCGTATGATAGCTCATTGGAAAGGTATCTTCGAGGAGATTCATTTTGGGGGCTCAATCATGCCTTTGGATATCATTGAGAACCTTGATCTAGAAAAACCTTCATTTAGCCTCTCAAAATGGCCTCAGAAGTTAAAACCTGCTAAAAATAGTAAATTGCCGAAATTGGCAGAAAGTTGTTTTGAGCTAGTTGGAAAAGGTGGGTGGCCACCGATATCCACCTGGATCAGTCCTCCCTCCTTAGGAATCAATGGTATCCATTTCTTTGAGTTCCTGGGGGAGAAGGAAAAGCGTTTGTTGAATCTTCATCTTGGTGAGCTGCTTGTCTTGCTGGAGACGTCACGCTGCTCAGTTTGTGGAAGTCTATCGTGAACTTGTTGAGGTTGAGGCTGTTCGACAAGTCGAGATACATGAGAGGATGGTGTGTAGAAGGAATCTTTGTGCTTTGCTGCAACCTTGTCGACCTACTTCTATTGGATAGAAGGTGCTTGGGGCAAGGCTGTAGTGGTTGCAATGTCCTTTTGTTCTCCTTTTGAACAGATTGTGAAGAAGATAAATTTTGCAGTATGGGATACTACCTTGCGACAATTTTTAGGTGGAACAATAGTCGGAACTACCTCTGGTATTTTGTAGAGATGACCCCCCAAAGTAACAATGACACTACGGGGTCAATACTCTTAAACAACATGGCGTATCAACATATATGGTTGGGCCAAGAGCACATCATAGACATGCAGTGGGGCAACATCATATAATACCTCATCCTTGAAGGGTTGGATGCTGTATGATAATCGACACTGTTGGCTGACACGGAGATCTCATCCTTGGCAAAGCCACCCAATGTTGTATGGTTGCGGGTGTGGTGTTGTCGACAATCCAAACTGTTTGACGACCTCTGATGAGATGAGGTTCTTCTGGCTTCTTCTATGATGCAGATGCTGACCCTATCGACCCTTGGGTCAACTGTCTGCTACAGGATCGCTCTACTTCCTACCCTTGAGTCAGCTTGACTCTTCCATTCCTCTTCGGGGAATCCAATACACATAAAACGATGCTTCTCCATAGGTCCTTACGAATTGAGCTCACGCAATCAAAAACAAAGCCTCAATTCCTACCTCCTTTTGACCAAATGATGTGGTCATGTTTCTCATGGTTTTGGAATCTCTGAGTTCATGACTTCGCGACTTCTCCTCCCAAATCTTCAACTCTTCACCTTCTGAGACCCAAACTTCCGATGTGCCTAAGCACTTGTCACAACTCACCACTCACGAGTTCGTGAGTCAAAGCTCCCAACTCTTACTTCCAAATCTCGCGATACCCAAAATGTCGATACGAGCATGCTCCTTCTCTTGTCAGCTCCCTCCGCGCGTTACCACCGGCTAGGCCTAACTCTAGGACTTTTCGCTTCTCGCCGCTTCGTGATTTTCGATGTCGAACTTTCGGCTCTTGTCTCGCGAATCCCCAAGACGTGAGAGGTCAATGGGGTATTGACTTCTTTCAAAAGACGTCATGCGTCCACCTGTCTCTTCCATGGGCCCACCTCGTGATTCTACCATGTGTCCCTCGTGCTATCTTCACACTTCGTGATTTCGATCCACAAGCAATGCCTCCTTGGTATCCCCGACACCCGAAGTGCCGAGATCCTGAACTCGTCAGCAGCCTTATCGCAACTCACGACTTCGAGAATTTCGGGATGGAGTCTCAACCTTCAATCCTTCGAAATGCCGAAATGACGAATTCTGACACGTCGTCAATGCAGTCCCACCATGTAGCTTCTCGCCCTGTCGAGACTTCGCCTTTCGCAACCTAGAGTACCCAATCTTTGGGCTCTCACCTCGTGAACCTCCGAATTCGTGAGATCTCTAGATCTCTGCCACCTATCCTCCCTGAATGAATGACTTTGATCCACTTGCCACTTCGCTACTTCACCTTTTGTGACTTTTTGAATCTCGCTACAAGGCCTTCGGTTCTCCTACTCACGAAACGCCGAAATGCTTGGACTCCAGCACGTGTCCAAGTACTAGCCCCCACTATGAACTTTCAGCCTTGTCGGGGCTTTGGACTTCGTAATTTAGTGAATCCAAACGTCGAAGCTTTGGTACTTCAACCCACGAATTCCCGAAATGAACTTTCAGGGGTAGATCCAATGGTCCACGTTGATCTTGATCAATGACTCTAGTTTCCCTTGGGATTTTGCTTCAGAATAGCGGCCACCATAATCTCCCCACTTTTCTGTGTGATCTGACGGCTCGCGGGACCGTCCGTTCTCCCTTCAAGAACTTCTGCACTCTTAAACAAAGTGTTTTGGTACGAAACTTAACCACCTGCAACACAAACTTTTGACGCCTCCTTTCAACACCTCAAGGCATCAAACTTCTATGATTTTCTTCGACAACTACGAAGACTATATCTCTCCCGAGATTTCTCCAACTCCGATTCTTAAAGAAGACTCCCGCACACACTCCTTGCGGTGAATCCTTCAATTACTTCAAAGAATTGAAGTCCTTCGACTCTGCACACTCCCTGCAACAGTAGTCCTTCAACAATCTCTCAGGTTCACAAACTCTGAGACTTTACTCAACCTACATACGCCTTGCACGACTCCTATGCCCAACTTGCACTTCTGCAAGAATGAGAACAATTGTTAACCCTTCTAAGATCTCAGAGATAAAACTCTGAACTCTTGTCAACTCACTCGTTGTGGACAACTTCACTGCACTCCTTGCAGGAACTCTTGCTCAGATAGAGAAACAAGTGAAACTCATTCCTTACTTTCTCTCAGACTTCAAACACAAAGCATGAAATCATATACACAACATATAAAGCAAATGTATAACAGAAAGTAAACATCCATGAGCATAACATTCAACATGCATACACAGAGAATATCACAACACCATGAATATGAATCAAAGCTCTTTATATTAATTCAAATCTCTGTACATGGGTGTTTTCAACTACAACTCTCTGCTCTCTTCTCTATGCTCTATGTTATCATCTTGAGAAGGATCATACAACTATACAATGAGGGTGTCTATATCCCGTTACTCTCTTGCGTTCTAAACTGTCTAATCTAAGAATTAAATTCTATCTACCTACATTCATTACACATAAAGGCTCCTATCTACTATGGATGAGAGCGGATCACTCAAGGTCCTTTTACAATAATACAAGCATGCCTCCACTTAATGACTTCATTAATATTTCAAAACATTTTCAAAAAATGTGCTCGGTGCTTTTCCAATTGTCTCTTATCTCCGTGCTGTCTTGCTGTTGGCTATGCTTGCATGCCCTTATGATGCTCCTGCATCATACTCCCTCACTTGAAAATTTTCATGGGCTCCTATCCATAAGATCGTGCATGGTCTGTCCATGCTTCTGGATTTCTGCTTCATTCTCCCAGTTGGCATCTTCAACTGGATGGCCCTTCCACTTGACCAAGTATTCAACGTATTGCTTTCGCCTGGTCCTCTTACCAACTCTTTTGTCCAGTATGCAATCCATCTATGGATTTTCTGCAACTGGCATTTGTTTTGTCCACTGAACCTCTCACTGTTCATTTCCTGCTTCTTCTTCCTCAGCTTTATAAGGGTACAAATCCGAGACGTTGAATATCGGAGAAATTCCGATTCCATCGGGTAATTCAATCTCATATGCATTCACCCCAAATTTCTTCAAGACCTTACATGGTTCGATTTTCTTCATCTTGAGTTTATGATATTCTTGGCTTGAATGTTGCAATCGCTCCTTCACCTAGATGTGAAGCTCCTTCATCGCCTCTGTGAAATCTCCTACACTAGCACTCCTAGTCGCAGTTTGTTCTGAATCCCTCAGCTCAGAAATTCCTCTTGGCTGCATGCCATAGACAATCTGAAATGGACTCTGCCCCGTGCTTTTGTTGAGTGAATTGTTGTAAGAAAGATCCGCCTGTGGTAATATGTTGTCCCATTGGCTATGGTGTTCTGTCACCAAGCTCCTCAACAAGTCACCCAAACTCCTGTTTACTACTTTTGTCTGTCCATCCGTCTGAGGATGATAAGCTGAACTAAATGGAAAGTTTGTTCCCAACTTCTTCCATAAGGTTCTCTAGAAGTGTCCTACAAACTTAGTGTCTTGATCCGAAACTATGCTCCTTGGCAAGCTGTGAAGTCGAATGACTTCTTTGAAAAACAGGTTCGCAATGTGAGTTGCGTCACTAGTTTTCTGACATGGAATGAAATGTGCCATTTTGGAAAATCTATCGACTACCACAAAGATTGAGTCAAACCCTCTTTGTGTTCTTGGCAACCCTAATATGAAGTCCATGCTAACTGCATCCCATGGCCTCTCAGGTATGGGCAATGGTTGATAAAAACCTGCATTCTGCCTCTTTCCTTTTGAATGTTGACAAATTCTGCATCTGTCCACAAATATTTTGACGTCTGCTCGCATTCCTGGCCAAAAATATGACTCATTCAACTTTGTGAATGTCTTCTCATGACCGAAATGTCTGGCCAATCCTCCACTATGTTTCTCCTTCAACAAATTCTCCCTCATGGAGCATTTTGGAATACAAAGCTAATTACCTTTAAACAATAATCCTTCCTGGATCATGTATTCTGCCCATTGGCTTCTATCTCTGAGAATTGGATTCTCAGTTTCTTCATACGCCTCTTTAAAATATGGATCATCTTTGTACATGTCCCTGAGATCATCAAAACACAATGTTTTGACTCTGAACTCCTGCAATAGCAAACATTTCCTGCTCAAAGCATCAACAACTTTATTTGCAGTTCCAGAAATATGTTTAATCACAAAAGTGAAATTTTGGATATATTCAACCCATTTAACATGTCTTTGATTCAACTTCTCCTGTTGAGTCACAAATTGTAATTCATGATTATCACTATACAAGACAAACTCCTTAGGAATTAAGTAATGTCTCCATTTTTTCAATGCTTGAACAATAGCATAGAACTCCTTGTCATACGTGGAGTATTTTATCTTGGCTTCATTTAGCTTCTCACTGAAATATGCTATTGGCTTGTCTTCTTGACTCAAGACTGTCCCTATTGCAAATCCACTTGCATCATATTTTACTTGAAATGTCTTTTGGAAATCAGGTAACACCAGAATTGGTTGTTCCGTGATCTTCCTTTTCAACAAATTAAAACTCTTCTTGGCTTCTTCTGTCCAGTGAAAAGATTTGTGTCTCTTCTTCACTGTGTCCATCATCGATGCACTAATTCCACTGAAATTCCTGATGAAATTCCTGTAGAAACTAGCCAATCCATGAAAATTTTGAACTTCAAAGATATTCTTTGGTGATGGCCAATTCTTGATTACCTCCACCTTATCTGGATCCATCCTCAACTTATCTGTAGAAATAACAAACCCCAAATAAATGAGCTCTGTCTTCATGAATGAGGACTTCTTCATGTTTATCAGCAACTTCTCCTGCTATAACCTCTGCATCACTGTAGCCAAATGTTTTAGATGCTCTGCCTTTGTTTTACTGAAAATCAATATGTCATCAAGGTACACAATGACAATTTTTTCGATGAAATCCTTCAGGACTTCATTCATCAACCTCATGAAAGTACTCGACACGTTTGTTAAGCCAAATGGTATGACAAGCCATTCATACAACCCTTCATTGGTTTTGAATGCTGTCTTCCATTCGTCACCTTCCCTCATGCGGATTTGGTGATAACCACTTTTCAAATCAATCTTCGAATTTTTTTTGGCTCCACTCAAACAATCCATCAAATCATCCATTCTTGGCAATCGAAATCTATACCTGATGGTTATCTTGTTGATCGCCCTCAATTCAGTACACATCCTCCAGCCTCCATCTTTCTTCGGACTGAGTATTGTTGGAAAAACACACAGAATCAAGCTTTCTCTGACCAAACCTTTGTCCAACAAATCCTGGACTTGTCTTTTGACCTCTTCATTCTCCCGCGGCGTCAATCTATACGCTGCTTTGTTTGGAAAACTAGCTCCAGGTATGAGATCAATTTGATGACTTATACTTCTAATCGATGGCAACGAACGAGGTAGTTCATCCACTAATATGTCAACAAACTCTTCCAGTAGTTCCTGAACCTCTTCTGGTAAATCATCTACCCTTGTGCTGGTTAATTTTTTTTTTGGCTTCCTGACCACAATGAATTGCGGTTCCTCCTTCTTCTTAACCTCTATAAGGAGTTCCTTCCCACTCATGAAAAGTACATTGTTGCTCACCTCCGGTTTCACCTCCTTTTCTTTGATTGGAAGCAACATGTGAGTTCTCCCATTCTTCTCTAGGGTGTATGTGTTCTTCCTTCCATCATGAATCACATTCCTATCATATTTCCATGATCTACCCAACAATAGATGAAAAACATCCATAGGAATAACATCACAGATTATTTCATCTTTATTCTCTCCTATTTTAAACTCAACTAAACATTGCTTAGTGACATTTACCTGATGTCCTTTTTGCAACCATGAAATTCTATATCGGTTTGGATGATCAATCATCTCCAGCTCCCGTTTTTCTACCATCTTTGTTGAAACGAGATTATCCGTGCTACGACTGTCTACAATAACCTTACATTTCCAATCTTTGGTTTTGCACGCAGTCCGAAAAAATCTGTTTCTTTGGACTGAACTCTCCACCTCCTTCTTTGGTGTCAAAAGAGATTTTCGCATCATCAACGATCTTCCGCCTTCAACATCCTCTGCCTCAACATTTCTCCTTTGTGATTTAGCAATGTGAGTCTCTCCTTCCTATTTCTTCTTGTCTGGACATTCATAAGACTTGTGTCCAACTTTTCCACATGTGAAGCATTTTATCACTCCACTTCTTCCTCTTCCTCTACCTCTAGTATGAGGAAAAATGTTGTTATCAACATACTCTCCTCTCTGATCAGCATACTACCTTCTCTGTCCAGCATATTTCCCTTTCTGTGAGCTTCCATCTCTCTTAATCTGAGGTTGAGGTTTCTTCCAGTCTTCCTTAGGCTTATGATTTCTATCTTGGACGACTGATTTTCCCCTGGCTTGAATTCTTCCTCGGCCTCTTTGACCTTGTTTTCGGCTCAGCTTCTCTTCCACCTTTAGAGCCATTTGATAAGAATCTTCCACCGTTCGGATGGTCATAATGCTCATCTCATCCTAAATTTTGTATCTCAGGCCATTCATATACCTGGCAACCTTTTCATCATTACTTTCACAATGACCTGCTCTGATGTTCAGCCTGTAGAACTCTTCAGTGTACTCCTTCACTGTCATCAGCTTCTGTCTCAAGTTCTACATCCTTCGAAACAGAGTAATTTGGTAATATCTGGGAATGAAATTCGCTTTCATCTTTGCAATCATCCTATCCCAACTCTTGATTTTCTACTTACCTTGGCAGCGTTTGTCAGCTTGCAGTTCATCCCACCACAATGCTGCATGTCCTTTAAGTCTCGTGACAACATGTTTGACCTTCTTGTCTTATTCGACATCTTCGTAGTCAAAATATGTGTCCAGAGCTCTAATCCAGTCTAGAAGCTCTTCAACATCCAAGTTTCCTTCATAAACTGGAATGTCCATTTTGGCTCTTGCACTCATTCTTGCAACAGCTCTAATCAAGCGTTCATGTGCTACATCTTCTGCTGTGACTTCTTCTTCTCCATGTCTAGCTTCATCTTCGCTTTCAGACTCACTGACATCTCCAATATCATCTCTGCGCCTTTGTCTTATTTCCACGTCCATGAGTCTAGCGCAAATGTCATGAATATCTCTTTCCACTTCTGGATTCTGCACCTGCCTACCTCTTTCTCTTGACACCTCCCTATCCTCTGGCAGATTGGGTGTTTGTCTGTCTCCTCTCCTTGGTGGCATGGTTGAAATTCCTTCTTGCTTTTCTTGCCTGAAATGTACAAACAAGAATCAGGCTCTGATACCACTTGACACACACACCGACCCTATTGGCCCTCGGGTCGACAATCTGCTACAGGATCTCTCTACTTCCTTCCCTTGAGTTGGCTTGACTCTTAGATTCCTCTTCGGGGAATCCAACACGCATAAAATGATGCTTCTCCATAGGTCCTTATGAATTAAGCTTACACGATCAAACACGAAGCCTCAATTCCCGCCTCCTTTTGACCAAACAATGTGGTCGTGTTTCTCGCAGTTTCAGAATCTAGGAGTTCGTGACCTCGCGACTTCTCCTCCCAAATATTCAACTCTTCACCTTCCGAGACCCGAACTTCCGATGTGCCTAAGCACTTGTCACAACTTGCCACTTGCGAGTTTGTGAGTCAAAGCCCCCAACTCTTACTTCCAAATCTCGCGATACCAGAAATGCCGATATGGGCACGCTCCTTCTCTTGTCATCACCCTCCGTGCATGACCACCAGCTGGGCCTAACTCTAGCACTTTTTTCTTCTCGCCTCTTCGTGAGTTTCGATGTCGAATTTTCAGCTCTTGTCTTGCGAATCCCTGAGACGTGAGAGGTCAACGGGGTATTGAATTCTTTCAAAAGATGACATGCGTCCACCTATCTCTTCCACGGGCCCACCTTGTGATTCTACCACGTGTCCCTCATGCTATCTTCGCACTTCATGATTTTTCTCCTCAAGCGATGCCTCCTTGGTATCCCCGACACCCGAAGTGCCGAGATCCTGAGATCGTCAGCAACCTTATTGCAACTCGTGACTTCGAGACTTTTGGGATGGAGTCTCAAACTTCAATCCTTCGAAACACCGAAATGACGAATTTTGAAACGTCGTCAATGCGGTCCCACCATGTAGCTTCTCGCCTTGTCAGGACTTCACCTTTCACAACCTAGAGTACCCAATCTTTGGGCTCTCACCTCGTGAACCTCCGAATTTTTGAGATCTCTAGATTTCTGCCACCTGTCCTCCCTGAATGAACGGCTTTGATCCACTCGCCACTTCACTACTTCGCCTTTCGTGACTTCACGAATCTCACTACAAGGCCTTTGGTTCTCCTGATCATGAAATATCGAAATGCTTAGACTCCAGCATGTGTCCAAGTATTGCCCCCCACTATGAACTTTTCGCCTTGTCAGGGCTTCGGACTTCGCAATTTTGTGAATCCAAACGTCGAAGCTTCAGTCCTTCGACCCACGAATTCCCAAAATGAACTTTTAGGGGTAGATCCAATGGTCCACGTTGATATTGATCAATGGCTCTGGTTTCCCTTGAGCTTGTGCTTCAGAATAGCGGCCACCATAATATCCCCGCTTGTCTGCGTGATCTGACGGCTTGCGGGACTTCATGAATTCTCCACGGAGAATTATGACTGTATGTTCTCCCTTCAAGAACTTCTGCGCTCTTAAAAAAAGTGTTTTGGTACGAAACTTAATCGCCTGCAACACAAACTTGCGACGCCTCCTTTCAACACCTCAAGGCATCAACCTTCTGTGCTTTTCTTCGACAACTACGAAGACTATATCTCTCCTGAGATTTCTCCAACTCCGAGTCTTAAAGAAGACTCCCGCACGTACTCCTTGTGGCGAATCCTTCAATTACTTCAAATAATTGAAGTCCTTCGATTTTGCGCACTCCCTGCAGTAGTAGTCCTTCAAAAATCTCTCATGTTCGCAAACTCTAAGACTTTACTCGGCCTACGTATGCCTTGCACGACTCTTGTGCCCAACTTGCACTTTTGCGAGAATGAGAACAATTGTTAATCCTCCTGAGCTCTCAGAGATAAAACTCTGAACTCTTGTCAACGCACTCCTTGTGGACAACTTCATTGCACTCCTTGTAGGAACTCTTGCTCAGATAGAGAAACAATTGAAACTCATTCCTTACTTTCTCTCAAACTTCAAACACAAAGCATGAAATCATATACACAACATATAAAGCAAATGTATAACAGAAAGTAAACATCCATGAGCATAACATTCAACATGCATACACAAAGAATATCACAACACCATGAATCTGAATCGAAGCTCTTTCTATTAATTCAAATCTCTGTACATGGGTGTTTTCAACTACAACTCTCTGCTCTCTTCTCTATGCTCTATGCTCTCATCTTGACAAGGATAATACAACTATACAATGAGGGTGTCTATATCCCGTTTCCCTCTTATGCTCTAAACTATCTAATCTAAGCATTAAATTCTATCTACCTACATTCATTACACATAAAGGCTCCTATATACTATGGACGAGAGAGGATCGCTCAAGGTCCTTTTAAAATAATACAAGCATGCCTCCACTTAATGACTTCATTAATATTTCAAAACATTTTCAAAAAATGTGCTCGGTGCTTTTCCAGCTGTCTCTTATCTCTGCGCTGTCTTGCTGCTGGCTATGCTTGCACGCCCTTGCAATGCTCCTGCATCACACTATCAACAATAAAATGCAGTGGGGTCCCCTTCACCCACATCTGTGAATGAAAAAGGTGCTCCCCCTCTTCAGGATCTATTGGTTCTTCTGGTTGAATTGTTGCGGTAGAGACAATAGCAGTGGGATCGGCGTCAATGATCTGTCCTTTACCATTATTTTTAGAATCGGATTCCAAATCAGGGTTCGACTCTTTGTCTTTGATATCGGCCACTAATGACTATTTTGAGTGACATTCATCGGTGTTTTTCTAGGGGATTTTGTGGAACTCTCACCATTTTTTCGTGTCCTTCTTTGTCTTCCCGTGACCCTTCTTTTCTTGTGTCTTGGACTGGTTTTCAGGAAACTGTTTGTTAGGGTCATCTTTGTCATACTTTGGTTGTTGTGGATTTGCAGACCCGAACTCCCGTTTGTTCTGGTGCTTAAATTTCTGCTCAATTTTAACAACATATCGATAAGCAACATCGAGTGATGAGATGTCCAGAAAATCCATTTCAGTATGGATGTATCTGTGTAGAGCCCCACGATATTTCAGAACCAAATGTCACTCGAAGTATTTGATACCCAGCTTGGTGCGTAAGGTATGGAAGGTATTGGTGAACTCTAGAACTACTTGGCCCCTCTCTTGCCGCAGTGTGGTCCATCTCATGTACTGATCCTCATAGTTGCCAACAGGGTAATGCTGTTTCTTTATCGCATCCACAAAAAAATCCCAAGTGGGATTGGCCCCATATAGTCCAGACTCTTCTGTGGAACTTTTCTCCCAGTAAGTTTCCCACCAATGTTTGACATGAGGGAGAAATTTAAGGAGTGCGAAGGTGATCTTTTCTTTGTCAGAAAAATTGTGAACAGAGAAATAACCTTTTAACCATTTTTCTAGGGCTTCTGCATCTATCTGTCTTTCAAATATAGGAATATCAAAGTTAGCTTGTACCTTGAAAGGAAAGGTGCCTCCAAAGTGTTCGCTTGATGAATATGCACCTGATGCTATCAGCAGGCATTGAAGGATGTGGGCAAAATTCTCCATCATTTTGTCCCTCTGTCACGTGAGAGCTTGCTCAAGCAACATATTGATAGGATCGTCTGCTTCGTCGTGTTTCTTTTCTTCCGCCATTGACGGTTTCTTGGGTGTGAGAGAGAGATTGTCTTCAAGAGAGACAATCTCGAGACCCAACTTGCTATACTCAGACCTCGTCGGGGACATGCACTGAAAAAGTGATCAAGAGTAGCCTGCTCTGATACTACTGATCCGTATTATTTTCGGCACGAAATGAGAGCGAAGATATAATAAAGAAATGCACAGAGATATTGCAGATATTCAATAATATAACAGAAATGATCAGAGATGCAACCATAAACATAGATATACAGTAATACATAATTTCTATTAATCAAATAAATGTACAGAGACTGTAAAAATACAGAGTGAAAGACTCGCTAGAATGGTGGCAGCTTATCTCTGAGAAGAGATGTGACGGCTACTTGCATTCGCAAGAAGATGATTACAATGAGGCTATGAAGGCCTTTTTACAATAAACGGGAATGCCAAAAGTCCTAGACATTCAAAAACCTAACCCTAGGAGATGAAGTGCCAAAAGTCATGTGGGCCCCGTTTGGGTAAGCTAGTGCATCAACTTCCCGGGGTCGTAACTTTTGCATACGATCTCCGTTTTAGGCGTATGATAGCTCGTTGGAAAGGTATCTTCGAGGAGATTAAATTTAGGGGATCAATAATGCCTTTTATTATCATTGAGAACCTATATCTTGAAAAACCTTCATTTAGGCCCTTAAAATGGCCCCGAAATTTAAAACCTACTAAAAATAGTAAATTGCCAAAATTGCCAGAAAGTTGTTTTGAGCCAGTTGGAAAAGGTGGGTGGACACCGATATCCACATGGATCACTCTTGGAATATCTTCATAATTATAAACAATTATCACTAACTTGATTATTACTCCAACTCAAGTGAGACAATACATACGCTATTACAAAAGTTTCCCATGCTTAGGAACATTGACTAAGATACTACTAATTGATTGTCATGTGATGTCGCCACTTCATAGTTTTCTCGTTGTCCTCAATCTCACTTTCCTCTTAAGTCATGCAAATTAGATCTAGACCAAATTAACTTTTAGAATATGATTCTTTTCATCAAGTCAAGAAAAACCATTCTTTCTATCTATAACTCACAATTACAAACATGTCTATTTGTAATGAGCACCATGTCTACATTGGTTTAGTGAGCATCACAATCAAGAGGGAGTTTTCTACTAGATAATTATCTTATGGACCCCCCCCTTTCTTTTTTTTTACACTTTCTCTTCATACGTCTCAACATTATATCCCTTATACCTACATGCTACTTACTAAGTTTGGCCTCTAATCCTCTCTAGTTACATCACTTGCACTCTTCAATATCCCTCCTCTCCTATAAAATAAGTTTAGTAGTGGAATGAACATTCATTGTTTACCATTTAACTTGTAAATTGGTTTCCATATAGTGCTTGAGAAATATTCCTTTAAGTGAACATCATAAATGTTGCATCGAGCATGCATTTCTTCTTTCAATTTTTATTTAATTGCAAATTCATCTTAACATAAGGTGGTAGTAGATAGTAATCATTTTAGTCGCTTGCACGCTTTGCCATAATCCCTTACTAAAACTTAGTTAGACTTAACACATCAATGCATAAGTGTATAAGTTGGGTTAATATCACATCAACTATAAGCAATTCATACAAATACCATACCACAACCCATAATGTAATAAAACATATCATCTTGAAATTTCCAACATTTTTATTTTTTATTTTATAACACTCAACTATACAATAATTTACACATATCATCATTATATATTACATGTGGCTTCATTTTAATTAACACTCTTTTTATATGTCATAGTTTACCCATTACTACCATTTTCCTTATCTTTATTTTTATTTTTATTATATAGTAATTTTATCACTTTATCTATACTCATTTTATTGTTTGTTAACCTCTTGTTATTTTATTTACTTTCCCACTTATCTTTATCTTTAACACCTCTCTCTCTCTCTCTATATATATATCTTATTCTTATTCTTACTTCTCATCACCTTTTCATCCCATTTTATTTTACTTACTCACGTTGATTCTTTGTCTTCTTTCTTTGTCTTTTTTTTTTACTATCTTCTATGATACTTTATTTATTTACTATCTTCTATGATACCTTAGTATTTTTTTTTACTATCTTCTATGTTACCTTATTTATTGAATATTATATATCTATTTACTCTTTACTAATTGTCTCTTCACTAATTTGCACAATATTATATTAATTTATTATTATTATTATTATATTGCATTAGTTACCTTATAAATTTACTTTATCCTAAACAATAATCATTTATATTTATTTGCTAATCTTTATTTACTT
>ML861692.1:8990-23992 GCA_009831015.1 Picea engelmannii | reverse complement strand
ATTACACTTCACCATCACAATTTCCTTGAATTTCACACCTATTATATCAGTTGATTCCGTGCATGAGAATTCGTCCTTGATGCGATCTTGAGGCCCAAATGCAAATTTTTGTGAGGAGAGGTGTTTCGTCCTTAAGCCTCTTAAGTTATAGACGTGTATGCTCGACTGTGGAAATTATTATTTTGGGTTTGATCCTCTTAGGTGCCTTTAATTTGGATAGGTAATGATTGAAGTCTGGATTCTTACTTAATTTATGACTATATCATCAATCACCCTTGTTATGGATAGAAGGGTTGGAGAAAATCCTCCTTTATTATTATTTAATTGATGATTGTTCTTCTTGAAAGGTCTAAAAAGAGATGTGGTTGTGTGGGAAATATCAGAATGATGTGTATGACGTAAAGAAGAATGGATCTTCTTATGTCCTTCTGATTTATAACAAATAGGTAAGGCAACATTGAAACCCCTATTCATCACTTAAAGAGATTTAACCCTCTTATGGTTCTTACTTGGTGTTGTAGTTAACTTCTGACATCTTATAATTGTTAATAAGATTTCCCTTAATTCTTAGCTAAAGTGTAGTTATTTAGCATTAAATCTTATATCGTTAGTTAGCATTAAATCTTATATCGTTAATAAGATTTTAGTTTTCCTTAAATCTTAGTTATATTGTAGTTAGCATTTGATATTTTATATTGTTAATAAAACTATAGTTATTCCTTAATTCTTAGTTAGATTGTAGTTAGCATTAAAGTCCTTATTTATGGTTAAAGTAGGTTGGGTCTTTCTTAAATTCCCTTTATCGGAATTGTAAGTTGAAATGGGTTGCTTCCATTTACTATGAATGGGTGTCTCTTTGATTATTTCCAATGTATGAATGGGTGTCTCTTTGATTATTTCCAATGTAATTATAAGTCAACTTTGAGTTTATTCGTATTATAACTAAGACTTGTTATTCTCTAAAAAAAATTCATACATATATGGATATTTAAGTTAGTGTGGAAGTTATCATAATTATGACTCCTTGTGTGATGATCCTTAAATTCTTAAATGTATATATAAGCAACCTTGTTTTCTATTAAATCATTATTAAGTGTTATCTCCTTATAGTAACTTGCATTTGGTTATGAAATTTAGTATTGATTCCTTACAGTGTCACTTAATTAAGATAAGCCATTTTAAAGGTATAGACATATAGTTGTGCTACATAAAGATTTGCACTTGTCACAGTAGCGTGAAGTAATTGATAAATGATTGCTTGAATTGAATGAACTTGACCATGACAAGTTGTTAATGATTGGTGTAATAGATCTCTACCTATTTCAATAATCTTACTTATGCTCTAGTGGTTTTATAAATCCGTATGTCTTATTATGTTACTCAATTGCACTTAATTATTGATGAATGATGATTAAGTAAAATAGATTATTCCTTGCACTATAAAGAAATGATGTTTAATTATGGTTAATGAAACTAGTCTGGAAATCAGATTATGATTGATTAATGGGATTTAGACATTTCCTTGCTCCTCGGAATAGTCGCCAGTCTTGAGACCTTAAGTGGTAAAAATCAATCGGACGAATCATGGACTTGAGCGTTGTTTATGTGTCTTGGAGGTCCTAACCATGCAGGATAGGTTAGGTGGGTAGTTCATTATGTTACCTTTATGAAATGTGTTGATTTGTGTCACTATTTTTATGTTGATGTATTGATTTGCATCGCTATTTTATGGTTATGTGTTGATCATGATTCATTATTAATTATGTTGTGACATTTTTAATTTTCCTAACGCCAAAAAAAATGCTTACCTCTTGAACTTACTTGTTTTCATAATGGAGGGTACTTTACACGTTTCCAACACTTGGGTGGTTGAACTTCCTTCGTTGTGATCTTCTAGGATTATGGGAAGCTCTTTATTGCTTCTTCCAGGTCTCTCTTCTTCTCCATTCTCCGCCGACACTTTTACAAAACAATTTTGACACAGTCTGTTTATAATAGTAAAACGATGTTTGTTAGTTTTTTCACTAAACGAGATACTTTTTTGGTGTCACTCTCAAGCCTAAGTGTCGTAACCTACAACTCTGATACCACATGTAACAGACCCAAATTTACATATAAAAAAAATTGTTAGGTTGAAAAATGGGAGTGTCCTTCGTCATCTCTTATCTTAACAATACATAATTAGATATGTTCTAAAATATGTTAGCTACACAATTCATGTAACTTATTAAAGTTTCATTAATTTACTAAAAGAAAAATGCTACTACCTCAAGAGAAATGGCTATCAAGGAAAAATCTTCCTTTAAAATATTAAAATGGTGTTTACCCTTGTATCCCTTTCAAGCAAATACCATCCTACTACTTTGACTCTAATTACATAGAAATCATGTATAGGATGAAAAAATAATGTAAGGACAGTATTGCATAAGTATCAAACATATATATACTATATTTAGTGGTAAATGGGTCTAACACAAGATTTGGTAAGAGAATTAATCTCGTTCCTTATCGAAGTAGACAATAAGAAATGTGAGAGAAGGGATGTGTCATCAATTTAAAGTTCAAGCATGTAACGGCTTGTCCAACCAGTCCCCAAACCAATACGATCACCCCACATTAGTCACATCACATGGTTGGCCGTAAGAAAAGAACGTTTCACGAGGGAGCGTACGAGTTATGGGCTCGATATGCTAGTCACTTGTAGAACGAGGTAGTTTAGGGTTGTTTCCCAAACTCCATTCCTATTGTTTGAGTAATCGAGAGTTTTTTTCTAAGAAACCAGGAAGAAGGTTACAAGTTTTGTCTTGATAAGTTCTCCATGCAATCTCTGGTAGTGAAGTCTTTACAAATCCAAGAAGTCAAGTAAGTATGAGGATATCTGGATCTTGGAGATAAACTGCTAGGTAAGGGATTTCTTGTCCTTTATCGGGTTTTCCTGTTGTTTATATCATTGTGAAAATATTTCTTTTGTGTGCATATCAAATCCAAATGCTGTGAAAATAGTTTTTAGAAACTCTTACAGAGTCTAGGCGAAAGTATCATCCTACCGTTGCTCTCAACCTCTTATATATTTCAGATTAAATTACAATGTTTTTTATTGCTTAATTACTACTCACGGTTCCTACGTGTAGAATTATTTTTGTTAGTCACTTAACTAAGTAGCAAGATATCATATTTCGATAATGGATTTAAATCCGGTGGCCAGGACTTAGTATTTTAATACTTGTTGCCAAGCGATATCAGAACCTTATTGATAAAAATATGGTACATAATTTATGTAGTTCTACAGTTCTTGGTAATCATAATTTCTAAGAGGAAAATTCGATCTTACTCATGTTTTCTCTGAATGCAATATGGTGTTAGCGGCCCAATCTTCTCACTACGTTTTATAGTCTACACTCTTGTTCTTAGGATGTCTTATTTATGTTTTCTCTAAGTTCTTTTAATACATGGTTTTTTACGTTTCAGTCCAACTACTGGTCATTACCATTGTTAGTAAACAAATCATTTGTTTGACTCGAAATAATAATTATTTGTATAAACATGCAGTGCCATAATTCTCTTCTGTTGGGTTTAGAAATTTCAATACTAGACCTCTAGTTCTTCTTAAAAAGAATATTGATATACTTAGGAGTCAAATACTTTGATTGTAATCCACATTTATATATATTTCTTAGCATGTGCGATTTTATAAATGGTGAAGAACAATCAACAATAAATTTTCGTTGGAAAAAAAAATGCCATGATAAGTTTTGTTATAAATTACCCATATAATCACATGCTTCCTGTACAATGCAAATGAATCTTCCTGTACCCATCATTTTGATTTTGATTTACAAAAATCTGTACCAGTTGTGTGTTATGTCTCCGTTTAGTCAATTTTATCAAGAATAAGTTATTGTTTGAAACGTAAGTGGATTTACAAAATAATGATGGGTGTCTCATGAATTTGCGAGGGAACCCATCAGTTGCACCATGTCGCCCTCTCCCTCATCATTCAACATCTTCTAGAAAGGTTCGGTTACTAGATCTGGGCGCTTTAGTTACTCCAAAACAATTGCGTTCCTAAAAAAATCAGTAGTTTTTCTTTTGCCTTATATTTATTTTAATTCTCGTCTTATTTCTCCTTTATGTTGTTGGCATGTGTTACAGGCAGCCTATGCTTGTCATTGATGGAAAGTACAGTAGCGATGATGGCTTGAGTACAGGTATAATGTGCCAGGTGGGCACCAGAAGTATTTTGGGAAGACGCAGCAGAGCAAGCTCATGAAGACCAGAAGAGATAGTGCAAAGGTGCACGCAGAGTGAAAGAGTGTGCTTGTCGTTGATGGAAAAGATCACGACCAGCAGCGCAGAGATAATGGCATGGCAATGGCAAGTTCAACAAGTGATCGTTGGATCCCATTCAAAAGCGTAACTCCAGGAGTCAAGAAAGCAACTCACGGCAGAAAATCGCGAAATGAGAAACGTCGAAATCCTGAAGCAGGCACATTAACAAAGGTTTCGGATACCAGGACTTGGAGGAGTCAAGAGTCAAGACTCTTCATCACAGGAGTCCCGAAGTTGCGAAATGTGAAACGCCGAAATCCCGAAATAGGCACATCAACAAAGGTTTCGGATACCGGGAGTTGGAGGAGTCAAGAGTCGAGACTCTTCATCACAAGAGTCCCGAAGTTGCGAAATGAAAAACGCCGAAATCCCGAAATAGGCACATCAACAAAGGTTTCGGATACCAGGAGTTGGAGGAGTCAAGAGTCAAGACTCTTCATGACAGGAGTCTCGAAGTTGCAAAATGCAAAATGTCGAAATCCCGAATCAAGCACAATGAAGGCTCGTGAATTTGTGAAACGATCTTGGCCGTTGAATCCTAGCCATTGGATCGAGGTTTGATCTGGAACGTTGATCAGGCACGACGAAGGCCCGTGAAGTTTTTAAATCACAATTCAAAGTGACACATGGTAGCCACTCGGGTCACAACACGTCATCGAGTGACGCAAGAGTGACCTCACTCCGGGAGTTTTGCTTCGGGAGTTTTAGCTTCATCACTCCCCCAAAGTCTCGAAGGCTGAAGTCCTAGGGCAGAGGATAGTCATTCGATCACCACGGATCGTGGACCGTTGATCTGGAGAGTGAAGTGCTTGTTTGATTGGAGAGTGGTCATATCTCGTGGTCACATTGTCGAGAGCTAGAGAGTAGATCTATAGAAGCCAAGCTATATTTCAGAGCTCATGACATGGAGAGTCGAGACGACTCATCATAGAATCCCCAAAATGCGAAAGTGCGAAATACGTTTTTGAATAAGGCTGTGGTCACAGCCAGTGGTCACATCTGCGGAAGATGGAGGAAGGAGCTAGTGCGACCAAGCTCCATTTCAAGGATCGCAACTTGGAGTGTCGAGACACTTCATCACAGGAATGCAGAAATGTCAAATGCCGAAATGTCGAAATGCCAATGTAGCTGGTAGTCACCGTCGGTGGTCACGTAAGTGAAAGGAGCTATCATAGCTAGGCTCTATTTCAAGGTTCTCACTGTAACTGCTAGAAACCACTAATGGTTTATGCCAAAGGACTCGAAGAGACCTCCGGGTGATCGCTAGAGAAGCTGAAGGGTCTCGAGGCATCTTGCAATGAAATGAAGGGTGTTCATACAGACTATTGACAGATGGAAGACCGTTGGAGCCTGGAACTGCAACAGAGGGAATGAGCTCGACTGTGACAGAGAAGATGAAGACTCTCAACTGCTGGAGAGGCTAAGGAATCTCGGCATAACGCTCAGTGAGGATGAACGCATTGGTTTAACTGCCAGAGAAGTTGAAGAGTTGTCATGATGATTAGGTAGAGCACTTAACACGAGGAGAGCATGCAGAAGCACTACGAATAGAGGATTCATAAGATGCACAAACAGAATAAAAATGCTTAATAGAGAATAGATTGGGAGTTGTTGAGAGTGATTCAAACGTGTAGAAGGAGGAGTTTGCAACAACTGAAATGGAGTGAAGAGGAATGGTGCATGGAATGGACATGGCGCGGAGAGCATAAAAGGAAGAAGAACGGAAAGCACAAGGAAAGTGTGAAGGAAGACACTGATGCAGGTAGAGCAGAGCAGTGTAGCAGACCAGTGATGAGACCGATAAGCCATTGATAAATATTGTATCATTGTAATAAATTGATATAAAGAAAACTTGATATTCTAGGGTGGTAGGGAGGTGCTAGGGAGGACTGTTGTCCTCAGAGGTTCAAGTGGGTGCTTGAACACAGGGAGTTGTAGCTTCCATCTCGTTGCAGCTAGAGAAACCAGGGTGGCAGGGTGGTGCAAGGGAGAATTGTTGTTCTTTGTTTTACAGGTTGGTGCATGTGTGACTGGAAGTTGGTGCTTACATCCAGTTGGTGCTGGAACACTTAGGGAGTTGTTGCTTCCTTCTAGTGGGTGCCAGAGAAACTAGGGAGTTGGTGCTTCCTTCTAGTGGGTGCTAGAGAAACACAGGGAGTTGGTGCTTCCTTTTAGTTGGTGCTAGAGAAAACTGAGAGTTGGTGCTCTCAGCAAGTTGTAGTTTGCAAAATAGAGGTTGTAGCCTCACAATGAGTTGGAGATCATATGTATGATAATGTACATAATGTAAAGATTACTTATCATACTAAGAAGAAGAGGTTTTTACCCTTTATGGATTTCCTCAAGAAATATTTGTCTCTGTATATTTCATATGTGTGACTGATGTCGAATGTTCTATTTCTTACCTCCCTGCATTATTGTGATTGTCATTAAGTGCTCTGCAAAGAGTTTAAAATAAGAATAATTGTTTAAGCACGGTAACAACTAATTCACCCCCCCCCCCTCAGTTGTCCAACAATTGGTACCAGAGCCAACCCCTTTTATCTAAGGGTAGATCCTAGAGCTTAAACATGTCAAGCCATGAAGGAAATTCAATCAATAAGGCCCCTCTGTTCAATGGAACAAACGTTGTCTTCTGGAAAGTTAGAATGAGAACCTACATAATGGATTTAGGTGCAGATGTATGGGATGTGGTAGATATTGGTTATGTAAAGCCAATTGTACTAGCTAATAAGGATGACAAGCTAGAATTTAGCTTCAACGCTAAGACTATGAATGTTATCTTGAGTGGGCTTGTAGAAGCAGAATTCGTAAAAGTTATGCACCTAGGAACTGCCAAAGAAATGTTGGACAAACTCATTAGTATTTATGAAGGTAATGAGAAGGTAAATGACGCCAAGCTTCAAACCTACAGAGTACAGTTTGAACAACTAAAGATGAAAGAATATGAAACTGTTGGAAAATACTTTCTGAGAGTTGAAGAACTGGTAAATGTAATGAAAGCACTTGGTGAAAAAATTGAGAAACCTTCTTTAGTTCAGAAAATTTTGAGATCTCTACCAGATAAGTTCAACCTAAAGGTCTATGCTATAGAAGAACTTAATGATCTAAAAACCTTGGAGTTTGATCAACTTCTAGGAACATTGACTGCATATGAAATGAGAATAGTTAAAGATAAACCCACCTCCAGAGAAGCATCATTTAAGGCGGACAAGAATGAGGATTCTGAGCCTCATGAAATTGAAGCAAAATTTGAGAATAGATTGAAGAAGGGATCAGGAAAATACAAAGGTAAACTGTCTTTCAAATGTTTCAACTGTGGTAAGATAGGTCATTTTTCAAATAAATGTCCTCACAAAAGAAAGGATCAGACATGTGATGATGAGGAGAAGAACAAACACATAAATTTCTTTAAAGAGAATAATTTTAAGAAGAAAAGTCTTTATGTAAACAACGATAATGATCCTTCAGATGATGAAGACAATGACTCATCTATTGAAGATAAACTAAATGATTTTATACTTATGGCTATGGGAGATTTTGATGATGAACACACAGGAGGTGAAATGGATGATGAAGAAGATGTGGTGGATATGGAAAGTGAATTAACCAGTGCTTTGGAAGAAATTGACAGACTCGGAATTAAGAACAGAAAGCAAAAACAATTGTCGATACAGTTCGAGAAAGACAGTAAACCGTCTGATGAAGACTTTGCCCTACTAAAAGTGGAATTAGAAGAGGCAAAGAAAATCGAAGACATTCTGAAACAACAGTTATCAGAAAAGAAGGCAAGATGTGAAGCTCTGGAAAAAGAAGTAGTGAAAACCAGGAAAAAGTTGGAGCAGTTTCAAGCCTTGTATCATTAAAAACTGTCAAGTATCAAAGCATCAGAAGAATTGGCCACCATTCTAAATAAGCACAAAAAATGAAAGATGAAAACAGGTCTGGGTCATGAAGAGGGATCAAGTAGTGATCAACCAGGCAACAAAGAAGCCATCAAGTTTGTCAAATCTACCATCTATGACAACAAAAACCCTACAGAAACAAAAGAAGATAATCATTTGCCTAGGAGGAGTAATGAAAGAGGTACCAGAACTGAAACTATGGATCAGAGAAATAATGTACTCTTTGTTCAAAGAAATCATCAACATAGAAGAAATCGACCTTCTCAAAGAAGACAACCATTTTCTAGGTACCAACGTTTTTTCTATGGATATTGTTTCTTTTGTTCTAACTTTGGTCATAAAGGTGTAAATTGTTCATTAAAATTAAATTATGAGCAATCAAGACATTCAAGGTATAGATATCTGCCACAACAAAGAATGAGACAGCCAAGTAACAAACCACCACAGACTGCAAATCACTTGATGGATGGGAAAGGGACACAGGTTAAGCATAAAAATCGTTATGATCCTTTATTCGACGAACCAGAATGTTACATCTATCATAACTATGGACATAAATCTATAGACTGTCGCTTAAGGAACTATGAACCAGATTTGAATTCCCCTGCTGAAAATGTCAAGGTTTGGAAGAAGAAAGAAAGTGACAAGTGTGTATTAGTGTTGTCAGCTCAAAGACAAACGAACCTTTGGTATATAGAAAGTGGATGCTCCAAACATATGATGGGAGACAAAGGTAAGTTTCTATCTCTAAGTGAAAGCAAATCAGGAAACATAACCTTTGGAAATGATGCTGCAGGTAAAATAAAGGGTAAAGGGATGGTGAGTTTAAGTAATGGAAAAGGAAAAGCCCAAGATGTTATGCTTGTAGATGGGTTGAAACATAATCTAATCAGTGTAAGTCAAATGTGTGACAGAGGATGTGAAGTGGTGTTCACGTCCAAGGACTGCAAGATAAAGTCTGTAAACTCAGGACAAGTGGTGGCCAAAAGCATAAGAACAAAAAATAATGTATATGTGCTGAAAAAAGATAGAGAAGAGTGTCATCTAAGCAAACATGATGAAAGTTGGTTATGGCATAGGAGACTTGGACATCTAAAATTTGACCACTTAATCAAGCTCAAAAATCTTGAGGCAGTAAAAGATCTTCTGAGAATATCAAAGCCTCAAGATTCTATGTGTAAACCCTGCCAAGTAGGAAAGCTAATCAAGACACAGTTTAAGTCCAAGAGCTCTACTTCAACAGAGAAACCACTCCAACTAGTTCATATGGATTTATGTGGACCATCAAGATAGGAAGGCATAGGGAAATAAAACTACTTCATGTTGATTATTGATGATTACTCCAGAATTACTTGGGTTGCATTTCTCAAGGAAAAAGCTGAAGCATTTGAGAAGTTTAAAAAATTTAAGGCTTTAACTGAGAATCAAACCGGCAAGATGTTAAAGGTAGTAAGATCAGACAGAGGAGGAGAATTTATGTCAAGTGATTTCAAGGAATTCTGTGATAAGCATGGGATCAAGAGAGAATACACAATCCCCAAAACTCCACAAGAAAATGGAGTAGTTGAGAGGAAAAAAAGAACAGTGCAGCAAATGGTCAGGTCAATGATGAATGAGAAGAATATTGGTCAAACCTATTGGGTAGAAGCAATACACACAGCAGTCCATGTTCTTAACAAAGCCCATCTCAAACCACAAAGTGACAAGACACCTTATGAACTGTGGTATGGGAGACCTGCTTCAATCAAACACTTCAAAGTCTTTGGGAGTAAATGTTACATAAAGAATAATGATGAGAACCTTGGAAAATATGATGACTAGGTTGATGAAGGTATCTTCTTAGGGTATGCTACAAACAGTAAAGGATACAAATGCTATAATAAGAGGCTGCATAAAATGGTTCACTGTATTGACATAAAATTTGATGAAGGAATCCCAACAAGAGAGGTGTACAATAATAAGTCTTCTACAAAGGACACATCTAACGCTGAAGATGAACAGGTCCAAGAATCAGAAAATGAAGACTCTGAATCAGATGAAGACACAGATACTCAGACAGACTCAAATCAGCAGACAACTTAAAATTCCTCCTCCAAAATCACTCAAAAGAATCATCCTTCAAGTCAGATAATTGGTGAAAGAGACAAATGTGTACAAACCAGGAGAAAGATAATAAAAAACATCGAACAATCACATAGAGCTTTCATATCCATGCTGGAACCCAAGAATTTTAATGAAGCTAGCAAATATGACCATTGGGTTAAAGTAATGAATGATGAACTTGATCAGATTGAGAAAAACAATACATGGGAGATGGTTCATAGACCTGAAGGTAAAAATATCATTGGTTCCAAATAGATCTTTAAGAATAAGTTGAATGAGCAGGGACAAGTTTTTAGGAACAAAGCAAGATTGGTCTGTAAAGTCTATGCTCAAATAGAAGGACGAGATTTTGATGAAACATTTGTGCCCGTAGAAAACTTAGAGGCTATCAGAATATTTCTTGCCTATGCTTGTCATAAAAGGTTTAAAGTCTATCAAATGGATGTCAAGACAACTTTTCTAAATGGAGATTTAAATGAAGTGTATATGGAACAACCAGAAGGTTTCGAACTGTCTGATAACCCTGACTTAGTATGCAAGCTAAAGAAAGCTTTATATGGGTTAAAACAAGCCCCTTGTGTCTAATATCACAGACTGGATACGTATCTCAAAGACAAAGGGTTCAAGAGAGGTACAGTTGACAACAATCTATATATCAAAACAGAGAATAATAATTTGCTCATCATGTTGGTCTATGTAAATGACATCATCTTCGAATGTAATAAGGATTCATTGGTATAATGGTTTGCTTCTGCCATGGAGTCTGAGTTTGAAATGTCTATGATAGGTGAACTGTCATTTTTTCTTGGTCTGCAAATTACTTAGAGGTTTGAAGGGATGTTCATTTCTCAAGAAAAATATCTAAAAGAAATGTTGAAAAGGTTTCAAATGGAAGATTCTAAACCTGTGGGCACACCTATGGTTACTAGATGTGAATTAATCAAGGATGATGACTCACTTGATGTTGATCAAAGTTCATATAGGTCAATGATAGGCAGCCTTTTGTACATCACAACATCTCGCCTAGACATAATGCATGTTGTTGGAATGGTAGGAAGATATCAGTCTACACCTAAACAGAGTCACTTGCTAACTGAAAAAAAAGATATTCAGATATTTGAAAGAAACAATGAACTATGGCCTATGGTATCCTAAGAATTAGAATTTTCAATTATCAGTCTAATCAGATGTTGATTGGGCTAACTGCATGGATGAAAGGAAAAGCACGAGTGGAGGTGCGTTCTACTTAGGAGATTCTCTAGTAGCATGGTTGAGTAAAAAGCAAGGTTCCATTTATTTATCAACTACAAAGGCAGAGTACATTGTTGTTACTACATGTTACACTCAGGTATTATGGATGATTCAGACACTTGCAGACTTGGAGGTAAAATATGTTGCACCGATCCCAATTCATTGTGATAACACTAGTGCCATCAGTGTATCCAAGAATCATGTATTCCACTCCAAGACCAAGCATATTCCCATAAAATACCATTTTCTGAGAGAGCAGGTCACTAATCAGATTGTTCAGGTCCATTACATTCCAACCACAGAACAAATTGCAGACAACTTTACTAAACCCCTAGCTAAGATACCATTTGAATATCTACTACAGAAGTTGGGTGTCATCTCGTCTCACACCTAAGAGAGTCCATCCTAATAGGGGGAGTTTGTATTGATTGAATATCTGATACCTCCGAAAAATACTGCAACAACTCAGGGGGAGTGTGTTTTCTTTGACATTGATGTCAAAGGGGGAGAAAAGAACAGATTTGGGTGCCTTTGTTGCCATCAATGCCAAAGGGGGAGATTGATGGCATGTTTTACAGGCAGTGTATGCTTGTCATTGATGGCAAGTACAATAGCGATGATGTCTTGAGTACAGGTATAATGTGTCAGGCGAGCACTAGAAGTATTTTGGGAAGACGCAGCAGAGAAAGCTCGTGAAGACCAGAAGAGATAGTGTAGAGGTGCCCGCAGAGTGCAAGAGTGTGCTTGTCATTGATGGCAAAGATCACGACCATCAACGCAGGGATAATGGCATGGCAATGGAAATTTCAACAAGTGATCGTCGGATCCCATTCAGAAGCGTAAACTCCAGGAGTCAAGGAAGCAACTCACGACAGAAAATCGCGAAATGTGAAATGTCAAAATCCTGAAACAGGCACATCAACAAAGGTTTCAGATATCGGGAGTTGGAGTCGTCAAGAGTCGAGACTCTTCATCACAGGAGTCCCGAAGTTGCGAAATGAAAAACACCGAAATCCCGAAACAGGCACATCGACAAAGGTTTCGAATACCGAGAGTTGGAGGAGTCAAGAGTTGAGACTCTTCATCAGAGGAGTCTCAAAGTTTCGAAATGTGAAATCCCGAAATCCCGAAATAGGCACATCAACAAAGGTTTCAGATACCAGGAGTTGGAGGAGTCAAGAGTCGAGACTCTTCATCACAAGAGTCCCGAAGTTTTGAAATGTGAAACGCCAAAATCCCAAAACAGGCACATCAACAAAGGTTTCGGATATCGGGACTTGGAGGAGTCAAGAGTCGAGACTCTTCATCATAGGAGTCCCGAAGTTGCGAAATGAGAAACGCAAAAATCCCAAAACAGGCACATCAACAAAGGTTTTGGATACCGAGAGTTGGAGGAGTCTAGAGTCGAGACTCTTCATCACAGGAGTCCCGAAGTTGCGAAATGTGAAACGCCGAAATCCTAAATCAGGCACAATGAAGGCTCTTGAATTTGTGAAATGATCCTGGTCGTTGAATCCTAGCCATTGGATCGAGGTTTGATCTGGAACGTTGATTAGGCACGACGAAGGCCCGTGAAGTTTCTAAATCACAATTCAGAGTGACACGTGGCAGCCACTCGGGTCACGACACGTCATTAAGTGACGTAAGAGTGACCTCACACTGGGGGTTTTGTTTCGGGAGTTTTATCTTCATCACTCCCCCAAAGTCTCGAAGGCTGAAGTCCCGAGGCAGAGGATAGTCATCCGATCACCACGAATCGTGGACCGTTGATCTAGAGAGCGAAGTGCTTGTTTGATTGGAGACTGGTCATATCTCGTGGTCACATTGTCGAGAGATGGAGAGCAGAGCTATAGAAGCCAAACTCTATTTCAAATCTCGTGACATGGAGAGCCGAGACGACTCATTACAGAATCCCCGAAATGCGAAAGTGCGAAATAGGTTTTTGAATCAGGCTGTGGTCACAGCCAGTGATCACATCTGCGGAAGATGGAAGAAGGAGCTAGTGCAACCAAGCTCCATTTCGGGGATTACAACCTGGAGTGTCGAGACACTTCATCACAGGAATGTCGAAATGTCGATGTAGCCGGTGGTCACCGCTGGTGGTCACGTAAGTGGAAGGAGATAGCATAGCTAAGCTCCATTTCAAGGTTCGCACTTTAACTGCTAGAAACCACTGATGGTTTCTGCCAGAGGACTCTAAGAGACCTCAAGGTGATCGCTAGATAAGATGAAGGGTCTCGAGACATCTTGCAATGAAATGAAGGGTGCTCATACAGACTATTGACATATGGAAGACCATTGGAGCCTGGAACTGCAACAGAGGGAATGAGCTCGACTATGATAGAGAAGACGAAGACTCTCAGTTGCTGGAAAGGCTAAGGAATCTCGGCATAATGCTCAGTGAGGATGAACGCATGGGTTTAACCGCCAAAGAAGCTGAAGAGTTGTCATGATGATTAGGAAGAGCACTCGACACGAGGAGAGCATGCAGAAGCATTGCGAATAGAGGATGCATAAGATACACAGACAGAATAAAAACGCTTAATAGAGAAGAGATTGGGTGTTGTTGAGAGTGATTCAGGCGTGTAGAAGGAGGAGTGTGCAACAACTGAAATAGAGTGAATAGGAATGGTGCATGGAATGGACATGGCGCAGAGAGCGTAAAAGGAAGAAGAACAGAAAGCGCAAGGAAAGTGTGCAGGAAGACACTGATGCAGGTAGAGCAGAGCAGTGTAGAAAAACAGTGATGAGATCGGTAAGCCATTGATAAATATTGTATCACTGTGATAAATTGATATACAGAAACTTGATATTCCAGGGTGGTAGGGAGGTGCTAGGGAGGAATGTTGTCCTCAGAGGTTCAAGTGGGTGCTTGAACACAGGGAGTTGTAGCTTCCTTCTGGTTGCAGCCAGAGAAACCAGGGTGGCAAGGTGGTGCAAGGGAGAACTATTGTTCTCTGTTTTACAAGTTGGTGTATGTGTGACTAGAAGTTGGTGGTGGAACACTTAGGGAGTTGTTTCTTCCTTCTAGTGGGTGCTAGAGAAACTAGAGAGTTGGTGCTTCCTTCTAGTGGGTGCTAGAGAAACACAAGGAGTTGGTGCTTCCTTCTAGTTGGTGCTCTCAGCAAGTTGCAGCTTGCAAAATAGAGGTTGTAGCCTCACAATGAGTTGGAGATCATATGTATGATAATGTACAGAATGTAAATATTACTTATCATACCAAGAAGAAGAGGTTTTTACCCTTTATGGGTTTTCTTAGGAAATATCTATCTCTATATATTTCATATGTGTGACTGATGTCGAATGTTTTATTGCTTACCTCCCTGCATTATTGTGATTGTCATTAAGTGCTCTACAAAGAGTTTAAAATAAGCATGATTGTTTAAGCATGGTAACCACTGATTCACCCCCCCC
>ML861691.1:7766-23992 GCA_009831015.1 Picea engelmannii | reverse complement strand
GACACGTCAGGGATTTTTTCTATTAGGAGAAGTTGGACATCCCTGGAGCACGTAATACTAAAGTGACATGGCATGATGACATCTACTAGGTTGACGTGGACCCATCGTATGTGTTGCATGTGTCACCCATTGCTGACATGGTCCTACTGATGTGGACCTATTGACGTGGAGCCACATGTCACCTTGATTCATGACTCTTACAATACTTATGTGCCAAATGGGCCTTGACCCTTGTCACCAGTTGATTGGTGTTAGGATCTTTAGACACTTACGAGTTAGTTAATATCTACTTGGTCTAATGTATCGTTAGGTAAAAGTGTGTTTCTTAGTGTGTTTCTTTAGTATGCATTAGTATGCATTTGTAGTTAGGAAATCTAGCAGTCACGATATGTTCCCAACATAGAGTGATCCGATAGTTCATACTCTCCTCGATCTTAACGACCATTGATCCATGACTTAACACTCGATTGGTCCATGATCTCTATTTAAAGAGCATGGAGGGTCATTTTTCGATGATCGATTGTGAGAAAATCTCTTGTAAAATCTCTCTGTAATCTTTTTCTTTTACATTAATAAACTGCTCCAAGTAGCCACATTGGTTGGGGCTGTGGATGTTTCCCCGTAGGTTCCTCGTAGGGGTTTTACCACGTGAAAACATCGGTGTGTTAATATTTGATCTGTTTATGTGAGTGTTTACTGAAGGTGTTCGTCCTATGTTGGAATACATGTGTTGTCGAACATGGTATCAAAGCCTGTTTGAAGACCCGCTCCTATTGTAGATCAAGATCGTGAAGCCGAGTTTCCTCATCTCCATTTTCTATCATTTATGTACATTTTTGGGTAGATAAGATCATTCCATTTCATCTGAAGCACTCGTTTCAGTCAAGAACACTTTTCGTTTCACTCAAAAATGTTTCTGTTTTCCCAAGATACAACCATTACAGTCAGATCTGTAGGTATAAAGTCTGAATACACATTTTTAAAAATTTGTGCAAAGTATTATTTTGGTTTTATATTATTTGTTTCTGGGTTGCTACTATTTTAGATATGTGTAATATCTTTTCCCCATGCCCTGTGTGATCTCGGCAATTCAGAAACATATAGGAAAAGATGCATCTTCTAGGTAAGCTAAACGAGATCTAACCCTTGTTGTCATCGAGAAGCAGTTTTTTTTTCTTGTGTGAAAAGAGTTTTTTTTAACACGCTCTCCAAGGTCGTCAACAACAACAACAACAAACCTCTTGTGAAACAATACAATATGTTTTGCTAGCCCATTTGGTTAAAAGTTGCCTTATTAAGTAAAAGGTCTTGAGTTCAAGTCTCTCTTTTGTTACTTTTTTTTTTTTAAAGTTCATGCTAAAATTGTAAAGTGTATTTCACTTCAAGTATAGAAGTGAATCACTATAAGTAGCTTTAATATTTTATTTTAGAGTTATTTATTTTGCATGCAAATTTTCTTTTATAAATCAACTTCATTTTAAAAGTGATCCCCAATTCTCTTTATAAAAGTGGTTCACTTCATAAAGCAACTTACACTACCACGTGGTCCTTTGGTTACCGTTTATGTTTTTTTTTAAAGGGCATAACTCTCACATCCGAAGTCTGTTTTCAGTGCCATTTTTTTTAAAACTGCGTAAATTTCCAAGATCTTTCCATCCAAATCATTATTTTTAGTTTTTAAATCCATATTATCTACATATTTAATACGGATTCTACAAGTAATCTCTTGTTTACCAACACCAACTACTTCCAATGGAAATCCCATATGGAGGATTTATTAAGAAATAAATGTTTGTACCAGATTACCTTGGGAAAGGAAACAAAACCCACTGATGTTAATAAGAAAGTAAAATGGGATAATAGGAATGATGAAGCACGTGGATTAATCAGAATGTTCATCTCTCCTGATTTAAGGTTCCACCTTCAATCAATTGATCAACACAAAGAAGCTTGGGACAAGATTGAATCTGTGTTTGGTAAACACAATATTATTCGAGCACAACAATTAGAAAATCAAGTATTGACTTTAAGTCCAAATGATTTTTCTTGCATTGAAGACTATCTATCTAAGTTTAAAACATTTAGAACTTTAGGTGAAGAATGTAAGATAAATATAGAAGAAGATCGTTGCATCTATCTTATTATTTCTAATATAGGTAGTGCATATTTTGTGTTTGTATCTACCTTTTATGCCATGCAAGAGGCTCTAGGGACAACTTATAAAAAACCCAGTCTTGAGAACTTTTGTGATGCCTTGATTAGAGAGAAAGATAAGCTTGTACAACTTGGAGTGATCATCACTGCAAGTGACTCTAACAAATCCTTATTCATCCATCAGAAAGATAAACCCAAGAATCCCAAGAAGAAACATACTCGCCAAAACAACAAGCAATATAAGGGTCTCAAACCCACTTAGACAACTTCCGCTCCTAATGGTGACAAAGGAGCAAAATATAAAAGTAATAAAACTGGCAGACATTGCAACTTTTGTGATAAATATGGTCATGATGAGTCCAAATGTTTCAATAATATGGCATCTTTAGAAACAACGTTGAATAAGCACAACATCAGTATTGATTCTACTTCTTCTTCTTCTTCTCATGGACATGAACTTTCTGCTTCTAATTTCTCCTTCAATACAACTTCTACTTCTTCTTCTAATGAGTGGCTTATTGATTCTGGAGCATCTTATCATATGGCTAAGGATAGAGACATATTTTCTGCTCTAAATGAATGTAACACCAAGAAAATATTTGTTGGTGATGATAAATCTCCTAGTGTTGAATGATATGGAAGAATTCAAGTAGAAAACGTTCATTTCAATGATTTATTATGTGTTCCAATGTTACAATCTAAACTTCTATCAGTATATCAAATCACTCATTCAGGTGAAGGTAAAACCGTAGAGTTTTCACCTCACCAAGTTGTAATCAAGGATCTAAAATATCCTAAGCATGTTCTTGCAACTGGAATTACTGATGATATTACCAGGTTGTACAAGTTTGACAACTTTGGGTCATCATCTTTTTCACCAGTTTTTGTTGCTCATAGCGATGACTTGAGCAAACTTTGGCATGGGCAGTTTGGTCATATAAACTATCACTCATTGCAACAACTATGTAATCAACAAATGGTGACTGGTCTTCCTCCTATTTCATGCAGATATGGTGTTTGTGCCGGTTTTGTTCTCGACAAACATCATCGGGACAGTTTTGACAAACATGGCTCTTGGCACGCCTCAGGCCCTTTGCATCTTGTTCGCACTGATTTTTGTGGTACACTTTCTTCTCCTTATTTTTCTGAGTGCAATTATTTCTTAACTTTCATTGATGACTTTTCCAGACGTACTTGGGTTTACTTCTTAAAACTTAAGAGCGGATTTTTTGACAAGTTTTTGGCCTACAAAACCCTTGTAGAAAATCAATCTGGACATCAAATTCAAAGGTTAAGAACATATAATGGAGGCAAGTATTTGAACAATAATTTTACAAGTTACTGCACTATACAGGTCATCCAAATGCAACACACTTTTCCATATACACCACAACAAAATGGTGTTGATGAGAGAAAGAACCACACATTAAAGGAAATGGCTAATTGTATGATCCAATCTAAGGGATTAAGTCTAAAGTATTGGGTGGAAGCAATCAACTGTGAAAATTACATATTCAATCACACTCCCACAAAGGCTCTTAAAAATATAACGCTGAAAGAAGCTTGGACTAAAATTAAACCATATGTAAGTCACTTCTGTGTATTTGGAAGTATAGCATGGGCTCACATTCCTGATGAGGAAAGGAAAGCATTGCAGCCTAAAAGTGAGAAGTGTATATTTGTTGGTTATTCTGAAGATGTCAAAGGTTATAGACTTCTTCAACCACATTGTAATGAAATTATTATTAGAAGAGATGTTAAAATTGATGAAAATATCTTGGCCTGTGAGCCTAATTCGACGTTTGTGCCTTCTTTGGCCTACGAGCCTAATTCGACGGTTCTTCCTTCTTCGGCCTGCGAGCCATATTCAATGTTTGTGCCTTATTCTATTCTATTTTCTTCTTGAGATGATGACAGTAAGGATGAAAATCCACCTCTGCCTGCTCACCTTCCTCCAGATGAGTCCTTTGAACTTGAACCAACACTAGCTCCACCACTTCCTAGATGGGTCCGTTCAACACGAGAAGTAGTTGGTGATCTTTTCGGTGATCCTTCAGATCAATGTCGGACACGTTCACAGCTCTAGCAATCCTCTTCTCTTTTGTATCAAGTTTCATAAACTCATGATCCATAGACATTTGCAGAAGCTTCAGGTCATCCAGATTGGGATACAACAATGAATGAAGAGTATCTCTCTTTAATGGAAAACGATACTTTGGATCTTTTACCTATTCCAAAAGGAATAAAACTTGTCAAATGTAAATGGGTCTACATAAATAAGTATGCAACAGATGAAAGTGTTGAAAGACACAAGGCTCGGTTAGTTTCCAAAGGATTTTCCCAAGTTGAAGGAATTGACTATAATGAAACCTTTTCCCCTGAAGCCAAAATGAATTCCATCCGCCTTTTTCTTTCCCTTACTGCCTCACATAAATGGGAGGTCCATCAGATGGATGTTAAATATTCCTTCTTGCATGGATAATTGCAAGATGAAATCTACATGGAACAACCTCCTGGCTATGTCCAGAATGACTCTAGCCTTGTTTGTCACCTTAAGAAATCTCTTTATGGTCTCAAGCAAGCTCCTCGAGCTTGGTATGCCAAAATGGACAACTTTGTTATTGCCATTGGATTCTCTAGATGCCATTCCGATCCTAATGTCTATACTAAGAAAGTAGGAAACCATCTCATAATCCATGTCCTTTATGTTGATGACCTTATCCTTACTGGTAGCGACTCAAAAATTTTAAACCAAGTGAAAACCAGCCTTAAGAAGAAATTTGAAATGACAGACTTATCCATGTTGCACTATTTCCTTGGCCTCCAAGTTTTGGAAACCAATGAAGAAATTCATCTTTCCCAGTCTAAGTATGCTCGTGACCTTCTTCGACGCTTTCACATGGATGATTGTAAATCAACCCCTTCTTCCTTCCATTCTGGAGTCAATCTTTTTTCCACCTGTACTTCTCCTGAAGTTAATGCAACCTTGTACTGCTAGTTAGTTGGTAGCCTCTTATACTTGACTCATACCCGTCCTGATCTTTCCTTTGTTGTTGGTCTTGTTTTCCGACATATGTAAACACCCCATGAAAGCCACTGGAAATCATCTAAAAGGATACGTCACTATGTCCATGGTACAATTCAATTCAAGATACATTACAGTTCAGGGGGGACTCCTTTATTGGTTGGTTTCACTAATTCAGATTGGGTCAGCGACCCTAATGATCAGAAGTCTACTACAAGTTATGTTTTCAACCTTGGTTTAAGACCCGTCACTTGGGCCTATAAGAAACAATAGGCTATTTCACTTTCTTCAGCAAAAGCAGAGTACCGAGCAATGATAAATGCAATTCAGGAAGCCTTGTGGCTTCGACAGATCCTTTCAGAGTTTGGATTCGAGCAACAACATCTGACCAGCCTTTGGTGTGACAATCAAAGTTCCATTGAGCTCTCCAAACACCCATTTCAACATCAATGTAGCAAGCACATCGAGATACACATGCACTTCATCATAAAGCTCATTCATGATCAAGTTATTGAATTTCTCTTTTTCCCTACCGAAGATCAAGTTGCAGAAATTTTCACAAAGTCTCTTATAGAAGCGAAGTTTTCCAAACTTTGATCTATGTTAGGAGTTCAGGAAGTTGTCATTAAGGGGGGATAGGCTCTAATGCCTCCTTCCTTCTCATATTTTTTCAACATTGTAAATCCTTCAATCCTATCCCAAGTTGTTCTTAAGGGGGGATGTTAGGATATTTAGACAATTAGGATTTAGTTAAGATCTACTTGGTCTAATGTGTCGTTAGGTAAAAGCATGTTTATTAGTGTGTTTCTTTAGTATGATTTAGTATGCATTTGTAGTTAGGAAATCTGACGGTCATGATATGTTCTCGACATAGAGTGATCCAACAGTTCTTACTCTCCTCGATCTTAACAACATTGATCTGTGGATTAACACCTGATTGGTCCATGATCTCTATTTAAAGAGCATGGAGGGTCATTTTCCGATGATCGATTGTGAGAAAATATCTTGTAAAAGCTCTCTGTAATCTTTTTATTTTTCATTAATAAACTGCTCCAAGTAGCCGCGTTGGATGGGGCCGTGGATGTTTTCCCGTAGGGGTTTTACCACGTGAAAACATCAATGTGTTGATCTTTGATCTGATTATGTGAGTGGTTAATGAAAGTGTTTTTCCTCTGTTGGAATGCATGTATTGTTGAACAATTGGGATACGTGTCATATTTCTCTTCTACCATGTGTCTCCCTCCTAGATCATTTCTCTAGAATGCTTGATCAAACAGTTGGGAAAGGTCCTGAAGGGATCTTAGATAAACTGTCTGCATGATTTCAATACTTCGGGACTGAGAGATATTATGACTCTAAAGTTGTTCAACTCCCCCGAATGTATATCTGTCGAAGTGCTTACACTATCCTTCCACTACTTTATCTAACGAATCACATTACTCCCAAATTCTTCCCTCGATCTAACGGTTGGTGGGATTTCAGGGCTTCGACACTTCGTAGATTTGTACCTATGCCTTATATTCAATAGTTATTAAATTGGAAAAATTTCTGAAATATGATTGGATTTGATCTACAATTGAGGATTATCACTCTCGATCTGACAGTTGGGACTTATCTCTCCCAGCCTCTGGCTCAACCTCGATCTGGCGGTTCAAAATTAATATACCTATAGATCAATAGTTCTTGTGGTTTTACACCATGGTTTTTGTCAAATATGAAGGATCGTTGATGCTTACCAGTGATTAATGATCAACGATCAAGGTTTCTCCCAACTATAACAAAAATTCTATGTTAAATTAGTATGTTTTCCTCGTGCCCTTCTACAAGGATTTTGATCCAATTGTGCTTCTTCCAAGCGCTCTTCATTCTATTCTCAGATCCTCTCCATGTGTTATCTCTCCTAAGATTTAGGACTTGCGCTATGTTTTTTGCAGTTGACATCAATGACAATCGATCTTCCAACAATGTCCCCCTTTGGAATTGATGGAAACTTAGTAAAACATTTCTTCGAAATATCATCCCCCTTTTGTGTTTTATTGTTTGTTTTATTGCATATCATCCCCCTTTGACAACGATTGCATAAGGGATCTTCCTTTTCCCTCCCTGAGATGATGCTCCCCCTATGCCTATGCTACCCCTGTTTGATGAATCTTTTGTATTTTTAACGAGGTATGGGAACTACTCCCAATTTTTGTTAAAGATTTTCAAAAGCACTTCTTGGTAGAGGTTTTGTGAATATGTTTGCAATTTTCTCTTTAGTATCAACATTGTTGGGTATGTGTTATACTCTTCCCCCGATATTTTTTTCCTCGAGAAATGTGTCACATTTTTTCCTTGTTTTTGTGTCGCCTCGATTTTCATGTCCATTGTTGGGAAATTTTTTAGCACATGGTTTTTGCCGATGGATTTCTATTTCTGGTTAAGGAATTAGGGTTTTTGAATAATCCAGGTTATTGGGTTAGGGTTTTGGATGTCGTTGGCTCCTATATGTATATTGTATTGTAAACAACGTATCACTATGAATGAATATAGAATATGCTAGTTTTCTTGGTTTGGGTTTCCAGGGGGAAAAATATTTGTGTAATGTGTGTATTTTTCATTATATATTTTCTGTTCTTTTATTGAAAATATGTTTGCAGTAAAATATTGTACAAGGTTAAAATCTACACATATTCCACTTTGACTATTTTTTGAGAAGCTTGATCTCTTAGAAAATGGTATTTAATTGGGATATGTTTGGTTTTAGAATGCATAATAGGATTCTTAGAGATGTTTATAGCACTCGTATTGTCACAATTAAGAATAATTGGATGAACATACTTTACTTGTAGGTCTTCTAGGGTTTGTTTCATCCAAATTGCTTGAGTGCAGCAAGTGATAACAACAATATATTCATCTTATGTTGTTGACAGTGATATAGATGTTTTCTTCTTACTTAGCCCTGATATTAGACACTTTCCTAGGAAAAGTTCTCCTCCATTGGTGCTCTTCCTATCATCCACACTACCAACCCAATCTGCATCAATATATGCATTTAATGTAAAATATTTTGTTTTTGGATACCATAATCCAAAATTCAAGGTAGCTCTTAGATAGTTGCATATGCTTTTTACTGCCTTCTAATGAGTCTCTTTAGGTGCATATTGAAATATTCCTATTGGTCCTACAAGTTGTATGATATCAAGTCTTGTTGTTGTTGCATATAACACACTACCAACCATTCATTTGTACATGGTTTGGTATACCTTTGGTGAATAATCATCTAAGCTTAGTTTGCATAATGTAACCATGGGAGTGCCCACATGTTTACAATATTCCATTTGAAATTTCTTTAGAATTTCTTTGATATATTTGGTTTGGGATAGGAATATACCTTTATTTGTTTGAGTAACTTGTAAACCCATTAAGAATGTTAGTTCACCTAGCATATACATCTCAAATTATTTCTACATTTCTGTAGCAAACCGTATGCTCAGTATAGTCAAATTACTTCCAAAAATGATATCATCCACATATACCACAACAACAATCATATTTTGTTCTTTAATTTTCATATATATGTTGATGTCAATAGTCCCTCTCTTGTATCCTTATTTTTATAGATATTTATCAAGCTTTGAGAAGCATGCTCTGGGAGCTTGTTTAAGACCATACAAAGCCTTTTTCAGTTTACATACACTATCCTGATTTTCTATCAACTTAAATATTTCAGGTTGTTCTAAATAGACTTATTCCTCTAAGGTTCCATGTAGAAATGTTAACTTGACATCCATTTGATATATTTTGAAGTTTTTGAAGCATGAAATGCCAAAAACATTCTGATAAATTATAATCTTTCAACTAGGGAAAATGTCTCCTCAAATTCAACTCCTTCAACTTGGGCATATCCCTTGCATACTAATATGGATTTATTCTTTATAATATGTCCATTTTCATTAAGTTTATTCTTGAAAATCCATTTGGTCTCTATCACATTTTTGTCTTTTGGTCTTGGGACCAGTTCTCATGTCTGATTTTTCTCTATTTGGTCAAGTTATTCATTCATTGCTTTTATCCAATATTCATTCTTACTTGCTTATGAAAATGTTTTGGGTTCTACCAAAGAAATCATTGCATGTTCTTATTCAAATGTAAGTTTTCTTCTAGTTTCTACTCCTGCACTTTTATCCCCTGTGATTTGGATTTCAGGGTGATTCTTTGGAACTCTTTTTTATGGAGATTTTGGCAAGGGCGTTTCTTCATCATCCTTTTATTCACCAGTTTTTGGTTCATTCTCTTGTAGTTCTTCAACATATTCTTCATTTTTTGATTCTCCATATTCTTCTTCATCACTAGTTCTTCTCCATTCATCAATTTTTTATTTATCTTGAGATTTGAATTTTCTCAATTTTAGATCATCTACTTTTACATTTGCACTTTCCACTATTTTGTGCAATCATATATTATAGCATCTATAATCCTTTTTTTTGGATGATTAACCAAGAAATGTCCCCTCATATAATCTAGAATCAAATTTTCCTAGGTTATCATGATCCCTCTTAATATAGCATTTGCTCCCAAAGACTCTGAAGAGTTTGACTGATGTTGGTCTGCCAAACCATATCTCATAAGGTGTCTTGTCATGGTTAACTCTAAGTTATGATCTCTTGAGTATGTGAATTGTTGTATATATTGCATCTCTCCAAAACTTATTTAGAAGTTTGGCTTCATTCAACATTGTTCTTGCATCCTCTTGAATGGTTTTTTTTTCTCCTTTCAACAACTCCATTCTATTGAGGAGTTCTTGGAGCTAAAATTTGTCTCTTGATTCCATGATCTTCAAAAAACTTATTGAATTATTTAGAGATAAATTCCCCTCCATTTTATGATCTCATACATTTGATCTTGAGATTTTTCTCATTCTCCACAAAATCTCTGAATGCCTTAATCTTTTCAAATGCCTCTGATTTTTCTTTCAGGAAGTATACCCAGGTCATTCTTGTATAGTCATCAATAATCAACATGAAGTAATGTTACCCTTGTATACTTCTAGTCCTAGTAGGTCCACAAAGGTCAGTGTGAACAAGCTCCAAGGGTCTTGATGTAGAGTATTCTTTTGTCTTGAATCTGAATCTCGTCTTCTTCCCAAGTTGGAAATGCTTACAAACATAGTCTAAAAACTTTATAACCTTTGGCATGTTCTTCAATGCTTCCTTTCTACTAGCTTTAATTAGATTGTCAAATCTCAAGTGTCCCATTCTTTTGTGCCACAACCATATTTCATCTACTTGAATCATGTAGCATTCTTCGTCTTCTTCAATATCTGAAATATATACATTACTTGAGGTTCTTGGTGCAATAGCTACTATTTTTTTATGATCCTTCCTTCCTGATTTTGCATTTCTGGGAGTAAAAAATGAGTATATGTCCTTGATCACAAGTTTGACTTACACTTAGAAGATTAGGCTTCATATTTTCAACTAGTAGCACATTTTCTTCTTTATTTTTCTTGTTTCCAAAAGTGACTGCCTTTTCCAAGTATTTTGGCAGATACATTATCTCTAAATGTGACAATTCCTTTTTCCTTCTTTGTCAGATTGAGAAATTTGTTTTTATCTCATGTCATATGCTTAGAGCATCCACTGTCAATATACCATCGACACTTTTTGTTCTTGGCATCCAGGGCTACTTTACATTATGTTACATTTTCTTCCACATGTTTTTCTTTGCATAACGTTTTATCTTTATTGTTAGGAATGCTTGTCTTCAAGGATTGCATTGTCAATCTACATTCACTAGATTTATGACCATAATTGTTGTACTTGTGACATTCAACATTTTAATCTTGTAAAGGAGGGAATGAACTATAGTTTCTTTTCTCTTCATTATTCTTGTTGTTATTATCTCTTTGGAAATTTTTAGGATTGTAATTTCTATAAGCTTTACAATGTATTGTTTTATGTCCAAAATTATTGCAAGAGTAGCAATATCCAAGGAATATATGTTGATATATATTAGAGGGAGTCCTTATGGTCACTGTATTCTTTTTGTCCTCTTTTTATTTTGTAGGGAGTGCTTATTTTTGTTTATTAGGAACACTCTTTAATGGTAACATCTGCCCCTTATTATCTTCCCTTTTTAAGGGGCTTCTAAGAGCATTTGCATAATTGATTGGTTGTTTGTCAATTTTCTATTTTGCAGAGGTTGAATATCGATCGTATCCCAGTCTTTTCTTATTGTTTGGTGATATTTGACTATTAAGAATGTTGTTCAAGATTTTTGAATTGTTCTGAAATCTTGATTGCTTGTTTCCTTTCTCAACTTCCCTCTTTAGTTGAACAATTTCAGTCTCTATCTTCTTACAATCTTGTTGTTTTTCATTGAGTTATTTATTAAAGACTTCCTTATTTCTCTTGGCTTCTTGAAGTTGAGTCTTCAGGTCAATGATGATTTTCTCTTATTCTTTGATGGTTTTTGAAACTTCATTTTCTCTTAATCGTTGTGCTTCTTCAAATTCTATTAGTTGTCCCCTTAGTAAATTGTTCTTCTTTTTATACTTTCTAAGTTCATCCAGAGAACTAATTAGTTCTACTTCTAGGTCTACTTCTCCTTCAACCTCATAGTTTTCCTCAATCTCAAAATTATTTTTAGAAAGATTATCTTGGGTTTCTATAACCATAAATAGATGTTCTGGGTCTTCATCTTCACTCATGTTAGATGAACTATTGTCTTATTTGGAGTATAATCTTTTATTTTTCTTGTAGAATTTATTTTTGTTTTGGGTTTTATCCTTTTTGTGGTCTTTCTGATTGTAATCTTCTTCATCATCATTATCCTCTTGTTTGGGATAGGGAAATTTGTTAGCAAAGTGTCCAATTTTTCCACAGTTGAAGCATTTGAAAGGTAACTTCCCTTTGTGTTTTCCAGAACCTTTCTTGATTTTCCTTATAAATTTGGCCTCTTCTTCATCTGATATGTTTGATTGATTTTCATTTGGCACATGCGCATGGTTCTTTGTTTCTTTTTATGCTTTGAAGGTTGTTTCCCTTTTTGATGACTTTTTTTCTGGTTCTCATTTCATATGCTAGAACAATCCCATGAAGTTCATCCATTGTAAGGTTTTGAAGGTCTTGTTGATCTTCCAAGGTAGATACCTTGGAATCATATCTCATTGGTAATGATCTCAACACCTTTTGGATAATAATATTGTCATTTATCTCATCTCCCAATGCTTTGGTTGAATTGACTATTTCATACACTCTTTGATAATATTTTGCAATGTTTTATTCCTCTTTCATCTTCAGACTCTCAAACTACCCTATGTATGTTTGAAGTTTTGCTTGCTTAAATTTTCCATATCCTTCATATATGACTTTAAGTTTGTCCCAAATTTCTTTTGTTGATTTACAATGCATCACTTTTACAAATATGGGGTTTGCTAATCCACCCATAATTTCATTAACAACCCTTGAATTATCATTGCAGATTTTCTTTGCAACAACATATGAAGGTGTAGTAGTTGGTGCAGTGTAACCATTTACCACAGATATCTAAGCATCACATCCAAGAGCCATTTGATAACTTTTCATCCTTATACTCCAAAATGAATAATCATTTCCTTTGAACAATGGTTCTTTGTTGGAGGAAATTCCTTCTTGTTGATCCATTGGATTTCTCAGAATCTACCTTCAAGTGGTTAGACTGTGATGAAGGAACCTTCTCTAATACCAATTGTTGAAATATTGGCCAATACTGAGAGAGGGTGAGAGTGAATCAATATTGCTTCTTTTTTAATATTTTTAATAATAATTGTTTATTAAACTTATTAATAACAACAATTGATCAATAGCAATGTACTGAAAACATAAATTTAAATACAACAATAAAAAGTACAAGTTCCAATTGTTTGAGAGACATCGATCTCTATTCTTCTAAGAACCAACTCAAGGAGACACCAATCCCCTGGTTTTAGAGCACCAACTCTAGGAAGCACCAACTCCCTTGTTTCAGAGAACCAACTCTAGGAAGCACACACTCCCTCGTTTCAGAGAACGAACTCTAGGAAGAACCAACTCCCTTGCATTAAAGAACCAACTCTAGAAAGGACCAAATCCCTTGTGAAATAGGATTTAACCTGTAGAGGAATGAAATTCTCCCGAGCTCCTCCCTACCACCCTCACTACATAAAAATGTTTACAATTTCTTTCTTGGACTCCTCTCATGCTTTTGATCTTCTGATGTAGAATACAAAGACACTTTCTTTCCACCACAGTTTCTGGTCTATACATAATTTCAATAGGTATGGATTTGAACCATTGTGTCTTTTAATAATGAACCATTGCACCTCTTCATTTAATCAACATTAATGGTGACATTTATGTTTTATTAATATTTGATTTTAATTTTAAAAGACTTGAAATCCCTTCTAAGTCATTTTATCATTTTATTCCTTCACGGATTGTTTTCTTGTATCTGGATTCGAATTTTGCAGATATGCACTTCATTCAATCCACTTTCCTTGTGACCGTGGGCACGAAACCATGGGATTATACACTCTAATAATTGGTCCTTTATTGGTTTCTCTTTCCACCCTTATTCTTCTACATAGGACCTTATTCAAATGCATGTGGGCGTATTTACTTCTAGGCCCTTGGCATACCTAATCAATTCCTTTACCTTATCATGAGACCAGTGTTGGAACCAAGTTCTCTAGACTTCAGCCTTCAGGATATCCTTACATTCTTCTGGAGTTTGACCTGTCGAAGTGGTCATAAAGTGTAGGCAACCAGTCGTTGTCGATTGATAGTGCCCCTTATGCTATCCTTCCACTTTCTTAATCCAACGAATATGACTTAATCAAGTGTTGATATGGATGGATATGACTTAATATGATGTGGCCAAATTATGTAATCCCGAAGTGATGTGGCATGTTGATGCCTCCTAGGTTTATTTGGAACTATGGTATGTGTGTCACATTCACCCATTGTTGACATGGTCCTATTGATGTGGATCCACGTGCCACCTTGATTCATGACTCTCACAGAACTTATGTGCGACACTTGTCACCAATTTATTGGGCCACATGGAATATTTGTCTTCTTCCACATGTCTCCCTCCTAGATCATTGCTATAGATTTCTTGATCAAACGGTTGAGAAAGGTCTTGAATGGATCTTATATTGATGGTCTGCATGATTTTAGTACTTCGAGAGTTCAAGTTATTACAACTCTAAATTTTTTCAACTCCCTCGGAGTTATACCTACCGAAGTGCTTACACTATCCTTCCACTGTTTTATCCAACGACTCACATTACTCGCAAATACTTCCCTCAATCTAACGATTGGTGGGATTTCAGGGCTTTGACACTTCATAGATTCATACCTCTACCTTATCTTCAATAGTCACCGAAGTGGTGAAATCGCCGAAATTTTATTGGCTTTGATATACAATTGAGGATTTTCTCTCTCGATATGATGGTTGGGACTTATCTCTCCCAACCTATGGCTCCACCTCGATATAACGGTCTGGAATTAAACTGACTATAGATCAATGGCTCATGTGGATTTTCACCATGGTTTTTGTTGACGATGAAGGATCATTGATCCTTACCGGTGATTAACGATCAATGGTTAAGGTTTCTCCTGACTATAACATAATTTCTTTTTTAAATCAACATGTTTTCCTTGTGCAATGATATAAGGATTTCAATCCAATCGTGATTCTTCCAAGCACTCTTCCTTATGTTCATGGATCTTATGCATGTTCCATATCTCATGAGATTTAGGACCCGCACTGTGTTTGACAACCGATATTCCAGCACAAAGCCTTATTATTTCAATAGAAGGATAAATCAAAGAATCCAAAGAAGCAAAATCATCGCAACAACAAGCAAAATTAGGGTCTTAAACCCTCTCTTCCAACTTCTACTCCCAATGGTGACAACCATTGCAATTTTTGTGGGAGAGATGGTCACCTAGAGTGTAAATGTTTTAAAAATATGGAGGCCATAGAAGTAGTAATGAAGCACAACATCAATCTTGATTCTTCTTCTTCTAACTATTCTTCTCATGGACATGCACTTTTTGCTTCATGTTTTTCCTTGAATGCAACGTCGTCTTCTTATTCTAATGCGTGGCTTATTTATTTTGGAGCATGTTATCATTTGGCTAAAGACAAAGCCATTTTTTATACTCTTAATGAATGTGACACCAAACAAATATTTGATGATAGATCTCTTAGTGTTGTAGGATATGGAATATTGTATCTATATTATGGTCATTTTAATGATGTATTATGTGTTCCAAGTCTCTCTTGAAACCTTCTATCAGTATATCACATCACTCATTCAAGAGAAGGTAAAAAAATAGATTTTTCATGTCACCAATTTGTAATCGAGGATTTAAAATATCCTAAACATGTTCTAGCAATTGAAATTGTTGATGATATTACCAAGTTGTACAAATTTAACAACTTCGGCTCATCATATTTTCCATCAATTTTTATTGTTCATAGCTATGACTTTAGTAAATTATGGCATGAATGGTTTGGTCATATAAATTGTTGTTCATTGCACCAACTATGTAATCAAAATATGGTGGCTAGTCTTCCTCTCGTTTCTTGCAGATATGGTGTTTATTCCCATTGTGTTCTCAACAAACATCATTGGGACCATTTTGGAAAATGTGCCTCTCGGCATGCCTTTACCCCTTTGCAACTTGTTCATAGTGATTTGTGTGGTTCATTTCCTTCTCCTTCTTTCTCTAGGTGCAAGTACTTCTTAACTTTCATTGATAACTTCTCTATATGCATTTAGGTTTATTTATTAAAACTTAAAAGTTAAGTTTTTGACATGTTTACAACCTACAAGGCTCTTGTAGAAAAACAATTTGGACACCAACTACAAAGGTTAAGAACAAATAATGGAGGTTGTTGGTTGTGGAGCCTGATTATCTTTCTGATTTAGAGGTCTTTTACTTTTAGCCGTGTTTATACCCCATGAAGTATTTACACCCCAGAAGTATGTACACTCTTCCACATGGGGGATTGTAGAGGAGGGGTACCCCCTCTG
>ML861687.1:0-12464 GCA_009831015.1 Picea engelmannii | reverse complement strand
ACTGCCTATCATTTCGAAGAAGAAGAGGTTTTCTCCCTTTATGGGTTTCCTCGTGAAAATCTGTCTCTGTGTGTATTTTATGTGTGACTGATGATCTTTACTCTTACTGTCCATATGCTGTATGTTGCTTGATGACACATGAAAAAAAAATATTAATAATTGTTAAGAAGGAATAAAATTGTTTAAGCTTATAAACAACTGATTCACCCCCCCTCTCAGTTGTTTTAGTATTTCCAACATACATTAGTTCACATTCAAAACAGAGTAATGCTCAGAAACAACACTGATAAAACTCCCTACGAGCTATGTAAAGGAAGACCAACAAATGTGAATCACTTCAGAGTTTTTGGAAGCAAATGCTACATCAAAAGAGAAGATGGCAGAATGAGAAAGTTTGACCTTCGTGTGGACAAAGGAATACTTGTTGGTTACTCAAGTGCAAGGAAAGAATACAAGTGTTACAATCTAAGATTGAACAAATTTGTGGAAAGCACCAACGTAACAATTGATGAAACAAACATACTAGAATCAAAGGAAGAAGAAAACAAATCAATGGAACAACTTTTTGAAGAAGAAGATGAAAAAGAAGTATAAGAGGAAGATGAAGATGAAGAGAATCCGACATAAGCAGAAGAGCAAGTTCAAAAAGTATCTCCAAAGACACCTAGCAAATGAGTACAGAAGAATCATCCTTTAGATCAGTTTATTGGAAACAAAGATGTAGGAGTTGAGACTAGAAGAAAAATCCGTTCACTAGAACAAACACACCTAGCACTCTTATCTACAATTGAACCAAATTGTTTTGAAGAAGCCAACAAGGATGAATTCTGGAATAAGGCCATGGATGAAGAATTGGATCAAATAGAGAAAAATGAGACTTGGGAATTGGTTCCAAGACCAAAGAAAAAGAATGTGATCAACACAAAATGGGTTTTCAGGAATAAATTGAATGAAGATGGACATGTTACAAGGAACAAAGCTAGATTGGTATGTAAAGGATATGCATAGATTGAAGGAATTGACTTTGAAGAGACATTTTCCCCAGTTGCCAGAATGGAAACATTCCATTTACTTTTAGCTTATGCATGCTCCAAAAATGTTAAAGTATATCAGATGGATGTAAAATCATCTTTTCTGATTGGGACTTGAAGAATAAGTCTACATTGAACAACCGGAAGGATTTCATTTGTTAGAGAACACAGACTATGTATGTAAATTAAAGAAGGCCTTGTATTGTCTAAAATAGGATCCTAGAGCATGGTACTCTAGACTGGATAAGTATCTGAGCAGGTAGGGTTCAGAAAAAGGAAGTGCATACAACAACTTCTACATCAAGGTAAGTCAAGGTAATATTTTATTAATTGAAGTTTATGTTGATGATATTATTTTTGGTAGTGATGATGACAGGTTAAGATAGAAATTTGCAAAATACATGCAGAATGAATTTGAAATGTCATTACTTGGAGAACTATTCTTCTTTCTGGGACTTCAGATACGTCAAAGCAACCAAGGAATTTTTATTTCTCAAACCAAGTATATCAGAGAAATGCTAAAGAGGTTCATAATGGAAGATTGCAAACCAATTATCACTCCCATGCAAACTAGTTGTAAGTTGAGCAAAGATGATGATTCGAAGTCTACAAATCAGAGTAAATACAGGTCAATGATTGGCAACCTACTATATGTGACAACATCCATACCATATATAATGCAAGAAGTTGGACAGGTGGCACGATTTCAAGCAACACCAAATGAATCACATGTATTAGCAGTAAAGAGGATTTTCAGATATATTAAAGGAACATAAGAGTTTGAATTATGGTATCCAAAAGGAAAAGATCTATCACTTATTGCCTACACAGATGCAGATTGGGCAGGTTGTATTGATGACTGACGAAGCACTAGTGGAGCAACGTTCTACTTAAGTGAGTGTTTGGTATCATGGATAAGAAAGAAACAATCATCAATATCTCTATCTACAGCCGAGGCAGAGTATATTGCAATAACAAAATGTTGTACACAGGTTCTTTGGATGAAACAAACTTTGACAGATATACAGGTTGAGTATGATGAGCCCATTCCAATATATTGTGATAATACAAGTGCCATTAGTATCTCAAAAAATCCGTTGATGCACTCCAAGACAAAGCACATTCCAATCAAGTATCACTTTCTATGGGAATGGGTTGCAGAAAAGAACATCAGAGTTGAGTATGTGGGAACAAAAGAACAAGTGGCAGACATATTTACAAAACCACTTCCACGGGAAGCCTTTGAATATCTTCGCCAAAGACTTGGAGTTATTTCTACTCCAAAATGAATGCTTTTTGAATTCTTTTTGAATGCTTATCTTATATGTCTTAGATGTACACAAAGAAGCACCATAAGAGGATAGTTTAGTAAGGGGGAGTAGCCCTAGATGGAAAGATACCTTTTCCATTGATGACAAAGGGGGAGATATTTATCAGATGCAGAGGATAGAGGCATGGTTCCAAGGGGAGCAGATTTATTAGATGCAGAGGACAGAACCAAATTTATCAGATACAGAGGACAGCGACATGGTTCTAGGGGGAGCATGAGTGATATTATTTTAGTATTGTATCAGAGTGTTTCCATCAATGCCAAAGGGGGAGATTGTTGATTAAAGTTGGTTGTCATTGATGTCAACCCTTGAAGAAAGCCCTACAGCACAAAGGTTTGGGTAATGGACCAAAGATTGTTTGATTTAAAGATGACTCATTATTTATTGTCATGGTTGATAATAATTAAAGATGGATTAACTTCAAAGTGGTCCTCTTATGGTGAAATCCCTCACGGGAAGACGCTTTACAGAGTAAGAGAAACCATGCTTAATTGTGGAATAATGAGATGAAGGAAAATTAATTTGTAAGGTAAATTATCCTAGATGGATAGTGCTTGTCATTCTATTTCCGTTGGTATGTGGAACGCCACGTAACTCCTCATGGTTAGAGAGTTATGGCCATGAGAAGTTGGAGACCCCAGGTTTGGGTAATGGACCCAAGTTTGTTTCATGGATAACGGTATGAGTTATGATATATTTTCAGATAATACTATTATATATGGATAGTACATGTCATTCCATTTCTGGTGGTATGTGGAACATCACATAACTCCTCACAATTTGAGATTTATGGCCTTACAAAGTTGGAGGACCCTCATATGTCATCTAGAAGCCCCAAAAGGTCAAAGTAGTCAAAGTGGTTTAAGAGATTTTAAAAGGTAAATAATAAAGTGAAGTAATGAGTGTATTATAATTCAAAGTGAATACAAAATAAATTATTTCAATAATAAATTTAATGGAGAAATTAGTAGTGGGTTAATCCTAAAATAAGGAAAGTGGGGCCAAGTGACCTATAAGATGTTTTTAAGGAAGATACTTGGAGAGTATAAATAAAAGGCAAGACTCTCTCATTTTAAACACACTTGAGCATATTGAATATCTATAGGTGTCTGAGGTAACCAAGGATATCTAAGCCAAAATTATGCAAGAAGGTAAAGAAAAGAAGGCCTAAATGCTAGGAAGGATAAATTCTTTTGATGGTGCTTTCTAAGGTATGTTATTTACATGTCACTCACCATTTTCTCTATAATGTTTTTTCTATAATGATTCAGACCATGAAATTTATATTCCATTGAGAAAACATATCCAAGTATTTGTGGTAAAACATTAATCTTGTGGGTCATTCTATTTTTGGAGTTACACTCCGTGGAAAATAGGGTTTGTGGCTAGTCTTGAAACTAGTCAAAAACAGGTGTTTCGGGTAAAAGTGTCATAAATTCTTCATAACAGATCCAAATTCAATGAAACCAAATGTGTTGGTTATATTATAGTCTATAGTATGTTGTGTAATATTTTTATATAAATTCAAAAAATATTCCGTGCGGGGAATTCTATACAAGGTCGCTCTTTAGAATAAGACAGAATTCAACAAGGTATGCCATTTGTTCTATAACTCCTTTTCTGAGAGGTTTCGAGTAGTGACACCTGGAGAAATTGCATAAAACACACTGAAGAACATTGTGTTTCAGTTTTATATCTTTATACATAACAGGTACAAAGTTGTGATTACTTCAAGTTAGGGTTGTTGACTAATCCAAAACTAGGCATGTGAGACTAAAGAAAAGTTTGATGAAAATGCTAGTCTCTTGTTGTTGAAGTTAAGGAAAGTTTACAGGAATGTGATGATATACACTAGGTATATTATAGAGCTTAAAATCAGATTTGGATGATGAAATTGATGAGGGATTTTGGTTGTGGTACATGTTGAGTACATGGTTGAGACAAGTAGTTGATGAGTTGACACATACATGAGGTGTATAGTTGATGATGTTGGTACATATTGATGAGTCATAGTTGATGAGTAGTTGAAACATGATTGGTACATACTTGGTACATGGTTGGATGCACTTGTTTATGGTACAGGTTGATTACAGGTTATTTGGTACAGGTTGTTGCATGGTTGATGCACTTGTTTATGGTACAGGTCGATTACAGGTTGAGGTATAGATTGATGCATGGTTGATCCATGGTTCAGATTTATTGGTATAGATTTACAGTGGTATATCTCACAGTGACAGTTTGACAGTGGTTCCATCATTCTACTTCTACTTCAGGGTGGTAGGATGGGGCAAGGACATGTGGTTGTAGCCACCTTCCAGTTGTAGCTGGAGAACATAGGGGGTTGTAGCCTCCTTTTGGTTGTAGCCAGAGAATTGGGGAGTTGGAGCTTCCCTCAGGCTGTAGCATAAGAAACTAGGGGGTTGGAGCCTCCTTCCAGTTGCATCTGGAAAACAAAGGAAGTTGGTCCTTTCAATGAATGTAATTCTTCAAGACATATAAGACAAAGCATTCTGTGGTTTTCTCCCGATTTGGGTTTCCATGTAAAACATTGGTGTATTGCGTATGTGTATGTTTTTTCATTGGTTCATTGCTTATTTACTCTATAGTTATTGGATGATAATGCTTCATTGATATAACACTTGGATTATATGGTTAAAAAGGATTAAATTGCTCTATTACTGTTTCACCCCCCCCTCTCAGTAATCCAACAAAGAGCTCATGAAGTGCATGTTCCAACCATCAGTATGTACATGAGTGATCTCAATTTTTTTTTATTGCACAACAAATTCCAATCAACATTATTTGAAAACAAAAGAATAATACAACAATGTAATTTTCAGCAAAAAATTAATTTCTATGAACTAAAAGAAGATGGAATTCTCATGTACAAGGGAAACGTATATGTGCCGAATTTCAGTGAGCTGAAAAATGTGGTGTTAAGAGAAATGCACAATGTGCAATATGTGGGGCACCCATGATATCATAAGACAATTGCATTTGTAAGAAGCCAATATTTTTGTCCAAGAATGAAGAAATAAGCGGCTAATTACATATCCAGATGTCTAGAATGCAAGAAGGTGAAGATTGAAGATAGGAATTCAACTAGTTTACTACAACCATTGTCCATTCTAGAATGGAAGTGGGAAGTTGTCACAATGGATTTTATTACAAATATTCCTAGAATAGTGAAACAACATGATTCCATCATGGTGGCGGTGGATAAATTGAACAAGGTAGGACATTTTATTCCAATAAAGACTACGCACAAGGAAACAAATATTGCAGATATCTAGATGAAAGAAGTTGCAAGGTTACATGGAGTTCCTAAGGAAATTGTTTAAGACAAAGATCCAAAGTTTACATCTAATTTTTGGAAAGGTTTGTTCAAAGGCTTAGGGACGAATTTAAATTTTAGTACAACATATCACCTAGAGTCATATGGGAAAATAAAGAGTACTAAGAGAATAATTGAGGACATGCTCAAAATGTATGTGATGAATCAACCATCAACATGAGAGGATTATATCCACTTAGTGGAATTTGCATACAATAATGGGTATCATACCTCATTAAAAATGAGTCCATTTGAAGCATTGTATGGTAGAAAGTGTAACACACCAATGAGTTGGTAAAATCCAATAGACATTGCAATTATTGGGCTTGATTTGTTGAAGGAAATCGAAAAGCAGATGGAAAAGATCAAACAAAATTTAAAGGCTACATAAGACAGGTAGAAAAGTCATGCAGACAAGAATAGAGTGTTTAGAGATTTCAAAGTGGGCGAACATGTGTTTTTAAAAGTGAAGGACAAAATAAGTTCGTTAAGATTAGGAAGTTTCCCAAAGTTGGCAACAAGATATTGTGGGCCTTTTGAAATATTAGAAAAGATAGGGCTAGTTGCATACATTCTATAATTTCTTGCATTCATGAGAATGCATAATGTATTTCATGTATCATTATTATGTGATTGAACCTAACCACATAATTGATTGGAATGTGATCTAGGTGGAGCATGAAGGGGATTTCTAGGTGTAACCAGTACACATCCTGGACCAGAAAGTCAAAGTTCTTGGGAACAAGGCCATAGGGATAGTAAAGGTTCAATGGACCTACTACGGTCCTGAAGATTCTACATGGGAGCATGAAGAGAACACGTGGGAAGAATACCCATAAATTTTTGTTAATTTTGAAGGAAAACAAAATCAAGACTCCATTTTGAGTAGCTAGAGTTCCGAAACCACATCTCATAGTCCTATCCAATTGTGTTGGGGGGCCTAATAAAATAATGACACATTGCTTGGGTTATCCCTAGTAAATGAATGATACATTCATTGGGTTATCCCTGGTAAATGAATGGTGTATTTCTTGGGTCCGCGGGTTGAGAGGAACAAGAGATTATGGTTGGAACTGCTGCTGGAGTTATAAAATTGCATAATTGTATTTTATTAAGGTATTGTGATGTAAATTTGCACACACACACACACACACACACATACACACATGTATATAGACATAGTGTGCACCGAGCACAATGACCAATTGTAGGGGAGGAGGAATGTAACATCCTCACTATAATCCCCGGTTTAATTAATGCTTAATGCATATATAATATATGGCCATGACCAAGCAATGTAATTTGCAAATTGTTTTTCTAAATGTTAATAATAAAATATGATGCCAGCTGCTAAGGGGACATGGACATAGATGGGGGACGAATTAATCCATAAGAGAGGGGAGGGTCTAGGAGAATGTCTAAGATGGGTCCAAGGGGGAATTAACCACATCTATTAATTCCACCCACATTCCTAAATTTTATTATCATTATATATTAGAATTTAGTTTTTGATTGAGTGCCCCCAAAGCCAATCATTGAATGCATGTAAGAGGGTGGGTGTGAGAATTCACATCCCATAGTTATTGAGAGCATGGGGGTTGAGTACAATTAGCTTAGGGAAGTGTGTGAGTCAAGCAAGCAAGCCAAATGGAGGAAATTTGTATGAGCAATTACAACAATTTTGGACAGTCAATGTTTTTGACATGAACAACATGTAGAGAGAAAGGAAAGAGAGCTTGGAGTTGGAGCATCCATGGAGTGTGAAGTGTAGAGCATGTTGGAGCATATCTAGAGTATTTGGAGATAAATATTGAAGAGCCAAGTCATTAGGCCTAAAGAGTGAACTCCGGTGTGAGTTGAATTATAACAACAAGTGTTTGTTGTTGTTTTCTAGTTTCCCTAGCAGTGAGTTCCCTTGAGTTCCTAGTAGAGAGATTCCCGGTTACCTATGCCCGAGAGACCCTGATAAACGAATGTGAAACCCAAGGGAATGAGATCCATGAAGGGGTATTCCTTGGGTTGTGAAGGTTGAGAGGAATAGAACTAGTGGAAAATCAGGATAGCTGTAGGAGAATACCAGTGGGTTGTGGGTTTTCTAAGCTATGAATGGACAATGAGAGACCATCCTCATCTATGGATTACTATCCCCAAATCGGGGGTGAATTTCTATTTATATTGGAACAAAAAGTATATATATTGGGTGGAACATCCATCCCAAGCAATTGGTTGCACAATTGTTTATAAAAGATAAGTGTTTTATCATCCTTCTGTTTGTATTATGAGTTTATTTGTTGTGCATTAACTCTGTAATTGAGAATGATTAATATGTTGTTGTAATAAGCTATTTAATGCATTCATGTGTGATTTATCATGCTGTAGATGAATCTAATTTATGGTAATAGACAACAATTAAATATTTATGTAATTCGTAGCTGATAAGCTATAGGAAATCAGTTAGTTAGCAAAACATTATAATTTATGACTTTTTCGCACTGTAATGTTCCTCAGTTGGGTTGGGGATGTTACAGAGGCAGTGAATACTTCATGTTACCTGGTCAATCGATCATTGTAATCAATCTTGGATGAAAATACTCCACACACGGTATGGACTAGTAAGAAACCCTCTCTTACACATCTCAAGGTATTTGGCTGTGATGTCTATGTTCACGTTCCAAAGGAAAACAAGAGTAAGCTGGATAAAAGGTTGAAAAGTGTATCTTTATTGGGTATTGTAAGGTATTTGACTAGAGGGGTGCAAATACCCTCACCCAATTCCTCAAGGAGACATAAATCGATGTTGCTCTCACACCCAAATATTTCACTAGTTGGGCAAGTGGGCACCTTGGGCATGTGAAAGGGGCTTGCCTAAGCATTAGGCAAGGCATGGGGTGGAAGAAATTGATAGAAGGGGTGCACCAAATAGTTTGGGGTGCACCAAGGTTGGGGCGTATCATTCCCAAGGGACATGTTGGTTGATAGGTTCATAGGTTCGTTTGGGCACACCGAGTCCACAAAGGGGTGCGATGATTTGTTTGGGAGAGATGGTCCGCGACACACCCAAAGGATGAAATGATTCATGATGGTGAACTTTGGAGTCCATATAAGAGAACAATGGGGCACACCAAGGAGAGAAATATTAGCTCTGCAATTTTGAGGAAGAAATGGATGAAGAGAGGTGATCTCCCTCAAGGAGCCAATTCACTCCATGACATGGAAAGACTTGTGTTTCCTTAAGGTGATTCTATGGATAGAGTTGGGGTGGCCTGATTTTGGGTTGAGTTTGGGGAAGTATTGTCACAGGTCTGAGTGAGGCATGCTAGGAGATAGAACCCTAGGTATGTATGAAGTCTTGCAACAAAGAAGAGACGATGAGTCTATGGTGGACATATGTTTGGGGTACTCTGCAAGAGTTGTGAAAGATGTTATGACGAACGAGTCTTGGTGTGGAAAATATATGTATGAGTGCCTTGGTGAGGTGAGGCGAGTCATGTGACTCTGCCAAAGTTGTAAACTGAGCCAATAGTTCTCATATTGTAATTTTTTTGTAACAATAAGACTTAGTCGGGTGTTAGGCACATCTTGTGCCGCCTACACTATATCTGTGTGTCTCTTGTTTATTTTACAAGTGTTCTCTTCATTCCATGGATGTATGCTTAAATGACTAAGTGTTAAGTTGTTAAAAAATTGTCTGAGTATACAAGAGTTTCACTAGACTAGGAGTGTGACTCACCCGTATCCTAGAACAAAGTATGGGTATGCTCTAGGTGAAGAGGCATAGTCTGAATGAAGTATCCTTGGTGTTTCCAAGTAGCCAAGTGAGAAAGGTAACATTGTTGCATTCCCTCAAGAGGTGCATGATCGTAATATTAAGGAAAGCACACCATAGGGACGTGACAAATGATATCATATCTTGAAGCACACTCTACTACTATAGTGGCGACATTGGTGATTGAGCGTAGTGAAAATATAGTTTTTTGCGAAGCCAGTTCAGTGGGAACATTCACAAAGTTGGTGGAGCAAACTGGTTCATTCCAGAGACTTTGCATCAGACTTATGACCAAGGTTTTAGTTGATGATGTAGTGGAAGTTTGATCTCAACACACACCTTGTATATATCAAGAGAAGAGTTTGTGGTGAAACAAAGCACTTGGATAGGGTGGGTGTTTGTAGAACTCATCGCGAGAATTGTCACACACTTGATCACAGAGGTAGTTCGAGTACAAACTTGGTGAAGTTTTGACAAGGTGGACTAACCTTTCACATAAATAGTCTAGGCATAGACTCAGTTGGTTTAATTCACAACAGAAGTAAGTGCTAGAATTTTTATGCACAACTTGAAGAGTCTAGGTGCATAGTTCGTTGGGTGAACCGAGAACTTGGACAAGGTATATGAATGCATGAATCTCACGGGACTTGTTGTAGATCTAATCATGAAAGTGATTACATAAGTGATCGTGAAGAGGAGCAGTTTTGGGTTGTAGCAAGTGGAAGCACTTGGGTGAGTTGGATGACTTGAGGTGACCTGGAGGAGCTTCGCAATAGGTAGTTGGTTGGGAACATTTTCATCATGACATTTTTGTTACATGCATTGCTAAGAATAATATTTGACTTGAGATGGGTTGTTGGACGAGTGGGTTGAATGAAACCTTTAGATGAGATAATGCTTCATAGAGTTATGCAAATTAGTTAATAGTAGTATGACTTGATAGTCGAGAAGTGTGTGCATGGTGCCTTGAAGTGGAAGCAATCAAGGTGCGGAGATGACACGAAATTGTAGACGAGTTCGAACGATTGCATGAGAAATTTAGGACTCAGATGGATTTATAGAGTGAATGGATGGAATAATCTTTGTATCACATCAAAGGTGTTATGCAGGTTTGTGTAGTTGTGAACAATGATCAATGGGAGTTCATGCAAAGAGTCGGTTTCTTGGGAAAGTGGATGTCCATGATAATAGACCCGAGCCATGGGTTAAACCAAGGATGTCGTTGGAAAGGTATGGTTGGTTTTGATTTCTTGCATTTCCTAAGTGTTGCAGTGATTTCTTTGAAAGGAAGTTGAATGAATTGGAGGTTCAAGTGTATTTTGTTTCCATGGTGAAAATAAAAAAACTTGAGGGTGAATCAAGTGGTATAGATTCAAATAAGTCATGTAGTAGTTTGGATTCCTTGATTGGGTGAATGTAAGGATCTTGGGGTGACCTGCTTGGATGAGTCTTGTGGTGGACATAGGAAAATTTGGATGCATCCATGGAGGTGGATTGAGGAAGCTTCCTAACTCTTTGATAAGGCACATTGGATAGGTTGTTGTGGTGAATTATGCAATGAGGTCTGGACATGATGATTTTCAGAGGATGGATGAGGCACATTGGTGTCTTAGCCACATTTTTTGGGTTATGCGATGACTTGACAGTTGAGACGAGAGTGCTAGAGTTTGGATGCTTATACGAGGTGCACAGAAATTTTGTTCTAGGAGATGGATGGAGTCAACAAAGGAGTTGATTAAGAATTGTTGGCAGTCAACTTGAATGGGAAGAATATATACCAAATGACTTGGGTGGTGTTTTATTTCCTTTGGTATGGGACATTGGATGAGGAAGAGTGCACCTTGGTGACTTGTGGATGATTGTGTGATGACTCAAAGATTTGGGAGGGTCATTTGTTGAGGTCGACATAAGTATTGGTGTGAATGAGCCTAAGGCATGGAAGTTATTTGAGGTGACTTATTCTATTTGGAGCACTTTGGGAATTTTGTTGGGATGTTTGAGGAGTCTAGGAACATTTCCCACACTCATTGCATATGTTGAGTTGCAAAGAGGTAACTTGATGGAAGAAGGTGAGTTAAGGACTTGCCTTGGTCTTGAGGATTGTGCAGACATGCAAATTGCAGCATGAAGAGATTAATTGGGCATGTGTGTTTCTCTTGCATTGGGTAGCATGGTTGAAGGTGAAGCTTAACCATTCCAAGGAATAGAGAGGTATATGAAACAACATGGATGGGTGATGAAGTAATGATGAAAATTCAATCTAGACATGAAATCTTTGGTGCATAAGGGATGCTCCATATTCAAAGACGTAGATGAAGATGGGGAGAATTCGTCCAAGGAATCCAGACTCATGGACTTGGTCATAGTTTGAGTCACAAGGGAAGAGTCGGTTGGATGTGTGTATGCATGCTGATTCCCTTGACTCTTCACATACTTGGATGCGATATGAAACTGTGTGTAGAATATTGACTAATTGTGCCATGAGGTGGACAATGGAATCAAGGTGTCGTGGATGACTTTGTTTTGGAGTGACCTCACAATGCAACAAGGTTAGGGGAGATCCTATATTGGTCTGAGGTTGTTGTGCAGATGAAATGAATTATGAAAGAAAGTGACATGTTTTTGCATGAAGGTGTGTAGACTCAAGGAGTGTGACAGTTGGACAGTGTGACAAAAATATGACAAGGGGGTCAAAGTACAAACATTCCAATAGGTTCAAAGTGCAACACTTAGACATTGTGTAGGATATACTTGATGGATATTGAATGTGGCAATAGTGAGGCAAGTTTTGACACTTTCCTTAGTCTTTGGAGTTGGACAAAGTGACAGATATGTGGACATAAAAGACTAAGTTCAAGCATTGGGAGGCACATCTCAAGACTTGGACACAACATTTGGATTGATCACCCGACTAGTACAGGACTTGAGATGCACAATTTGCAGAGACATGGTATAGTTGGCTGAAGTATGGGTGTAGTAGTAAGATCACAAGAGTTCAACAC
>WSFP011414383.1:0-23995 GCA_009831015.1 Picea engelmannii | reverse complement strand
CCTGAGGAAACCCATACAGGGTAAAAACCTCCTTTTCTTTATATGATAAGTATTATCCACATTCTTTACATTATCATACATATGAGCACCAACTCATTGTGAGGCTACAACCTCTGTTTTTACAAGCTGCAACTTGCTGAGAGAATCGACTCTCTGTTTTCTCTAGCACCCACTAGAAGGAAGCACCAACCCCCTGGTTTCTATAGCACCAACTAGAAGGAAGCACTAATTCCCTGGTTTCTCTAGAACGAACTAGAAGGAAGCACCAACTCCCTGGTTTCTCTAGCACAAACTAGAAGGAAGCACCAATTCCCTGTGTTCAAGCACCCACTTGAACCTTTGAGGACACCAGTCCTCCCTAGCACCTCCCAACCACCCTGAATAATAAATTCTTTGTTACTGAAACTTATTACAGCGATATAAAATTATTCAATGGCTTACCAACCCGATTGTTGTTTTGTTACGCTGCTCTGCCCTGTCTGCATCAGTGTCTTCTGCACGCCCCTTGCACTTTCTGTTCTTCTTCCTTTTATACTCTCTGCACCATATCCCTTCAATGCAACCTTCCTCTACTGTGCATTTCTACTCCTGCGCTCTGCCTCCTTGCTCACACTTGAATCCTCCTGCACATTGACTCCCCTTTCCTCTTCTTTCTCTTGCATTCTTATAGTCTCTTTTGTCTTTGTGCATGCAATCTTCACAATGCCTCTGCATGCTCACTCCACGCCAAATTACTCCACAACTTGAGTGCTCTGTCTGATCGTCATCATGACTCTTCAGCTTCTCTGGTCATTTTCCAATCGTTCAACATCACTGTATGTTGTACTAAGATTCCTCAACCTCTCTGGCAGTTTGAGATTCTTCGTCTTCTCTGTGACAGTCGATCTCACCTTCTCTGTTTCAGTTACAGGCCTCAATGCCCATCCAGCTGTCAATCACCTTCATGAACATCTTCATCCCTCTTGAAGATTCCCAGAGGCTCTTCACCTTCTCTGTCAATCATCCCCAATTTTCTTCGAGTCCTCTGGCTGAAACCATCAGTGGTTTCTGGCAGTTATACTATGTCGTGTTACAGTAGCCCTCCGATCTTGTTCAAATTCACCTGCACCATTGGATTGATTCCATGGGATCTTGCATTCATTTCGACATTTCGACATTCAACAATTCTGCATTCGTGTGACCATGTGTCTCAACATCCCCAGTCGCAATCCCCGAAAACGAGCTTGGTTTCTCTAGCTCTTTCCTCCATCTCTCGCTGATGTGACCAAGGGATGTGACCACAGCCTTATGCATAAGGCTCTTTCACAATTTCTCATTTCGTGAGTCTGGAGATGAGGCATCTCGACTCTCCAAGTCGCGATCCCCGATACCCCGAAATGGTGTGGGATCAACGGTCCCGATCAAAACTTGATCTGACGGTTGATATCATTTCACGATTTCGCATATCCCAATTTCGACATTCCTATGGTGAGTTTTCTTGTCACTTCCAAATCCTGATCCACGAAACTCCTTAAAGAAGTCATATCAATGGTCCAGATCACATCTTGATCTGACGGTTGCAATTACGTCGCGATTTTGCATATCGCGATATCGGGTAATATTCTTTGACATCTTCAACACTCGATCCTCGAAACCTCGAAAGGGACTTGGATCAATGGTCTAGATTCTATCTTGATTCAATGGCTGCGATTAAGTCACGATTTTGCATATCGTGAAATCAGGATTCATGTGCATGATATTACTTGACATCTCCAACTCTCGATCCGTGAAACTCCGAAATGGACTGGAATCAACAGTCCAGATTCAACCTTAATCTGACGACTGAGATTAAATCACAATTTCAGATATCGCGATTTTGAGAGGTTAGGGAACATCGTTCCTTTGACTCTCCAGTCAGCAAACTGACGATCTATCCCCATGTGTCCTGCCTGAAGATGGACGGTCCTCCTTCTTTCGGGATTTTGTGAGCCCTCTACTCCTTGCACTTTAAATAACGTGCAGGTTCTCCTCAATCCAACAGTGGTCAGAACCTGTGCTCGGATCTAATGCCCAAGATCTATCCTCCATATCTGCGCGCTCCTCTTGTCTACATTGAGATCTGATGGTCATCGGGAATTCGGGATGGGATCCAACGATCACTGACGCTTCTTCTCCAAGCTTACGCATCCTCCTTACTTGGAAGAATTTCTAAGTGTCAAAGGCCTTGACCTTTGATCCTCCTGTGATCCTAAGTACTCTATCTCCCTTAATCTTTAGCCATGAGTTAACCTCATCCCTGGTGCACACCTACGCACTACATTTGACTCTGCGCTAATTCCTCCTGAGCTTACATTGTTCCTATTTTTCCATCGATGCACACTCTGATCCTGCCATCAATGACAAGCACATACTACCTATAAAGCATGCCAACCATCCTCTGCAGCGTCTTCCCAAACTGCTTCTGATGCCTGTCTGTTACATTCTTCCTATACTCATGCCATCTTCACTGTTGTACTTGCCATCAATGACAAGCATACGCTACCTATTAAACATTTGCCAACATGGCCTCAGGTTGGTTTGGATCTGAGTCGCATCCATAATATCTTGGGATCATCCTAACCTCATCAACCTATCCTTTTCATCTTATAAAAGGATAGGATTTCTCATGGGGAAAGTTGGATTGAGTTGGCTAGTGCTTAGTTGGAAAATTCTTGAGTTTTGTAGTTTGGAGTTTTTGGAGCTTGCATGTTGGCTTTGAGCTTTGATTTGTTAAGATAGATTGTTGATCTCAAAATCCGTGGAGAAGAAGTGTGTGGGAAGAAAGGAACTGTTGGAAGGAACCTGACAACATCAAGGCATCTGGTTGTATCTTTCTTCCACATTCTTTAATACAGTGATATATTTATTTCCCATAAATTGTTCTTATTTTATTGTATGACTCCTTGATCACATACATAGGTTTTGTTGAGTATGCGTTGTTTCTTTCACTTCATTGGTTTGTGTCTCTTTACAGGTTCAACATCCCATAAGCCTTGGAACAGAGAAAGGATGACACTAGTGAGGACAAACAACATTTAAAAGGCATGTCATTTATCTCTTGTTAGTTAGTATGCTTGATAATTAAAACTTAGGGAAAGTTTTATATTCTGTCTTGTTTTGTTCTAGTTTCAGGGTGAAACTAGGGAGATTTGTTTATGTCTGCACTTACCGATTTTCCCAATCAGTTTGGCACCTGCAAATATTGTAGTTATAGGTTGGTGCCTACATGAAGTGTTGATTTGGTTCTCATATAATGGGATTGGTGTCTCCTATAGGATGGTTCATGAAAAAATTGTAACAGTAGGTTGGTTCCGACATAATTAGATAAAATAATTGTTTTGTGGTTTTCTCCCATGTGGGTTTCCATGTTAAATCTATGTGTATTATGGACTACATGGTTGTGTATTTATCATTAATTGTTATAATTGGTAAAGTAAAACATTGATAAATATTTTAAGAAAATAAAATTTAGTTTTATACTGATTCACCCCCCCTCTTAGTATAAATAAGTGTACCAACAATTGGTATCAGAGTCGGTTCCTTCGGAACAGTCTAACCACAGGAAGGTAAATCCCTATAAGATAAATGGATAAATCAGAAGGATTATTCACAAACAAATCTCCCTTGATTGATGGAACAAACAGTGTATTCTAGAACATAAGAATGGAAACATATTTGTAGGAACTAGGATATGATGTATAGAAATCAGTTGGCACTAGTTACACACCCTCAAAAACTCCACCAATAGATGTAGTTTCAAAGGAGTCGAGTGAAAATAATTCAAAAGAAATGAATGTCATTTTGAGTGGCTTATCTGATTCACATAAAGTCACAGTGGAACAATGTACATAAGCTAAAGAGATTTGAGAGAAGATACAAGATATTTATGAAATGAAATCTATCTTCATAGACATAGAAACAAATTTTGTTGATAAATAAAATGAATACAATCAAAAGTCAGATATGGAAAAACTGGTACAAAAAGTTTCATCCCTCAAAGAAGCAAAGAAGCGAGAATAGAAGAATATAAAAGACGTGACAACCCATACAACGAATCAAATGTTTAAGAATCCAAATTTGTTAGGAATCCCAAGAGAGGATCATGAAAATTCAAAGGTAAGCCTCTTTTTAAATGTATTTATTGTGGAGAAGTAGGACACCTTGTTGCTAAATGTCCTTATGCAAAAGAAGACTCTAGACTCTCCTACGAACAAAGGAAGATTTTTTATAACAATGAGGACAATAGCTCTTATCATGACAATGATAGTGAAATAAAAGAGGATATATAAGCATAACTCATGTGTGCCTTAGAAGAAATAGACAAACTCAAACAAAATAATAGAAATTTGAAAAAGGAATTGAAAAAATATGAAGATGAGAAGGTTGATCGTGAAAGGCAACTTACTTGTGATCAAAATGAAATCAGAAATCTCAAAAAGGATAATATGTTATTGAAGGAGAAACTTGTAAATGTGTTTAACCTACACATAATAGATATATATAAACAATAATACACATATTTGCGGAGATTATTGGAGAAAGAAGAAGAAGGAGAGAAAGAATGGAAGAATTCTCATTAACCGTTGTGAATAATGAATAATTTACACATGATATACTCTGTATAACTCAATGCATTCGACTAGAGGATAACCAATGCTCCATAGTGGTGGTTGAGAGTGATATGGACACACACCAGCAGTTACGGGAGTGAACTTCCACCTAGTCTAGTCTCTCAGGCAGTTACACGAGTGAACTACCACCTAGTTGAGTTAACTAGTCAACTAGTCTTCAGTTAACTGACTGAACAAAGAGTAGTGAGGAGTTAACTCATGGAAGAAAGGATAATACACCACTCTGGTGATGATACCAAGGCAATTTCGAATTATCATGGTGATGATCCCAATGTTGCATGGTGAAAAAACCAATGCAACATCTAAACTCAACTCAACTAGTCAAACTGGAGTGTCAACTGAAAGAGAATATTCTCCAGGTGGAATATTCTCCCCTAAATTATAGGAGACTATATAATGACTAATTATAACTAATAAAAAAGAAACAACCTTAGGAAAAATAAATCCTAGGTGTGTGTGAAGAAACTCCAACACCCCCCTTGAACATCACTATGGTGAAAATAAAGATTGGGTCCCAGGAATGAGGCCATGTTAGGTACCCAAGTAAAAATGATACAATGAAAATAAAGTGAGGAAAGAGGGAAAAACTCATGGGAAACCCCCCCCCTCAAGGTACAATGTATGTAAAAATAAGAACTGTAGTTGCTAGGAAACTGTGTCCTTCACTCCAAGACGACTTCGTAGAGAATGGAACTTTTGCTCAGTGAAGGTCTTGGTGAATATGTCTGCCATCTGTTCTACTGAAGGACAGAACTGTAAGTCAATGATCCCCTCGTGTACTAAGTCCTGGATGTAGTGCATGTGGATCTCGATGTGCTTCTTCTACTACCTCTGAACTGAATCTCTGCAGAACTTCAGAGTGCTCTAGTTGTCACACCAAATGACGATCGACCGATGAAATTGAATGCCCAACTCAGTGAGGAAATGTTGTAGCCACATATCCTGAATGGTTATGTAACTACCCCTCTGTAATCTTCCTCGGATGAAGATAGAGAAATGGAATCTTACTTCTTTCTCGACCAATAGATAGGCCCGGAACCAAGACTGAGTGAGTAACCAGATGTGGACTTGCAATCAGTTCTATCGCCAGCCCAACTAGAATCAGTAAACCTGATGAGATATAATGTAGATTCTGTTGCATAATGAATCCCAAAGGTGATGGTTCCCTGTACGTATTGAAGGATACACTTTGCAACCTTCTAATGTAGCTCATGCAGCTCCTGCATGACCTTGGAAATTGTGCCAACTGCATATGAGAGGTCTAGTCTGGAGTGTGTGATATACAACAAACTCCCCACTAGCTATCTGTACAGTGTGTTGTCAACCAGTGGAGTCTCCCTGCCATCCTCAAGTTTGACTCCTGATAGGAAAGGAGTCGGAGCAGACTTGTAGTATTTCATGTGAAATATCTCAAGGAGATCTCATGCATACTTGGCCTGAGACAAATTGATGCCTGATGCATCCTAAATGATCTCGAGTCCAAGGAATAAGTGTAGAAGATCCATGTCGGTCATCAAAAACCTATCATGAGAATCCTATTGACTGCAACAATCGCTGAAGTTGAGCACCCGGTGATCAACAAATCATCAACATACATAACTAAAAGTAGAAGTGAATCATTCGTCCTGAGCATGTAGACATTCGGGTTTGATTTACAATGTACAAAGTTCAGTGACAATGGGTAGGAATCCATCTTGGCATACCATGCCCTTGGAGACTTCTTGAGGCCATAAATTGACTTCTTCAGTCAACAGACCAAAGATGAGTCCTACATAAATACCTGGGGCTGCTCCATGTATATATCCTCAGAGAGATCACCATGAAGAAATTCATTCTTCATGTCCATCTGATGGAATTCCCATCCCTTGGCTTATGCAATGGTAAGTGCCAATCGTATGGAATCCATCTTTGTTACTGGAGCGAATGTCTCATCATAGTCAATACCATGAACCTGTTGAAAGCCTTTGGCGACAAGCCTGGATTTTTATTTGTTGATCTATCCATTCGTTTCACTCTTGGTCCTGTAGATCCATATGCATATGACAAGTTTCATCCCAGAAGGAAGGGGAACCAAATCCTAATTATGGTTCTCGAGGAGGGAGTTGTACTCCTCCTGCATGGAGGATTCCCAAAAGGGATTTCCAATAGCCTCTCCATAAGACCATGGATCTGAAGACTGAACCAAGAAAAGATGCTTCGAGGGAAATGGTTCAGTGGCATTGAGTGCAATAGGAGGCTCCTCAAAATCAGATCGATTCCTCCTAGTATTGGATGGATCACCAACGAGATCCCCTACAACATGAAGAGTATTCTGTGCCCACTTGGGCCTCTTCTCTAGATCTGCAATTGCATCTGGATGCTCTGAATCTGCATCTGACTGTATTGAGTCTAAATCTGAATCATGTTAGTCCTTTGAATAAAAAATATTGTCTGAAGAAGAGTCAACATGTGCATTCTCATCATCTCATATAGGTGGAAGAGTGAAGGTGTCTGCATGCGGCTGTTGAGGTACATGTGAGAAAATTTCCTTGAATTGGACACTACGCTCAATGTTGAGCCGGTCCGAGGAAAGATCAATAAGCCAATATCCCTTCACACCATCAGGGTATCCAACAAAAATGCACTCAGTGCTCTGTGGATCAAGTCCCTTCCTCTTTTTAGAGGGAATCTGGGCCCATGCACGTGAACCAAAAATGTGAAAGTGGGCCACTTTCGGTTTGAGGCCGCTCCAAGCCTCGTAGGGGGTCTTATCCTTGACATATATATGAGGATATCTGTTTGGATGTATGCTGCACAATTAAGTGCTTCAGCCCATAGACTCTGTGGTAGTGGCTTTGCATTCAACATGCAAGATGCCATCTCCTTTAGAGATCTGTTTTTCCGCTCAACAATTTCATTTTGCTGTGGAGTATAGGGAACTGTATGCTGCAACTGAATCCCTACCTCATGGAAAATATTATGGATCTCATTATTTACATACTCTCCTCCATTATTAGTTCGAAGGACCTTGATCTTATTTCCGGACTGTGTCTCAACCAGGGCTTTGTAATCTTTGAGGTGTTGAAAGACCTCATATTTTTTCCTGAGAAGGTAGATCCATGTAAAACGTGAGAAATCATCGACAAAAATGATAACAAACCTCACTTTGTTGATCGATGGATGCATAAAAGGACCCATAAGGTCACTGTGGATCATATTTAAAGGTGTGGAAGCTTGTTGAGACTTTCCTTTGTCGAATTTCTCTTCAAGATGTTTTCCGAGAACACATCCCCCACACACTCCCTTGGAGAAATGGATGTCTGGTAGACCATCAACCAATATGTTCTTTCTAAGTTGTTGCATGTATCTAAAATTCAAATGTCCAAACCTTTCATGCCATATCCTACTACTTTCATCAGCATGAGTAAGCAGTAAAGCAGAATTAGGTTCAATGAATTCAGAGAAAGTATACAATCTAGACTGATGATTTACCTCACTGGTAGAAACCCTGGAGTTGGTTTTCATGTCGTAGATATCCACAGAATTTGGTGTGAACATGAATTTATTTCTGGCTCCATAATTCGTCATCTCATACACAGAGAGAAGGTTGACAAAATTTTTGGGAACATGAAACACATTCTCGAAGCTTCCATTGGTGAGTTCAATCCTTCCTTTATCGATGACTTTGATAGAAGAGTTGTCCCCCATCAGAATAGGAGGACCTTTCCATGCATCCAATGAAGAATATATTTCTTCTGAGGCATCCATGTGATGTGATGCTCCTAAATCTACAATCCAATCATCAATAGAGGAGTTGATTGTAATCAAGGCATGGCTAGAATTTCCTTTCTTGAAATTTAGATCTTATGGCTTCTTCTTCTTTACACCCTCGGGGATGAAATCTCCAAGGTTGTTTCTTGAAGTATTTGAGACATCAAATCTATTTATTTTTGCATGCATGTGGATTCTGAATGGAATCCTTTGTGACAATACATGCATTTCTCTCCTTTTCTTCCCTTTTCTGCTTTGGATCTGGAGGCATCAATGATGGGTTTTCTGTACCCTTCCTTATTTGGATGTGCATGACCTTTTCATTTATATTTATCTTTATATCTATGATATTTATGTCTTCCATCATGCACAGTGAGTGTGTGCGCCCTTGGGCCTTTGATTGTTCCCATGTTGATGAGCTTATTTTTCTCTTGTGTCAAGGATTTGATAAAGTCCTCAAGAGAAGGCATATTCCAGGTGGCTCTAGAGGTGAATCTGATAGTATGGAATGTGGATACGAATACACATAATTCAGGACCAATATTGGAGATAATGGTGAGAACAGTTTGTTTCTCCTCCTTCAATTTATCAACTCCGCAAGCTTTGAGTTGCGACAATAAATCCTTGAATTTTTTAAAGAAATCTTGGATATTTTTGAAGCTTTTTGGATCTAGTGTGAGCATATCCACCTCCAACATGTGTCCCATCATCTCATCATGTTTTTGAAATATCCCTTCTAAGGTGGTCCAGGCTTCATTGGGAGTCTTATAAGAAGATATATGAAAAAGGAGATCGGGAGAAATAAGACTGCAAATTGTTCTGAGTGCCTCATCCATGCGATTTAAGTACGTGGATTTTTCTATGGATGATGTTGGTTCTATATCTGTATTCAAGGTTAACCTGTACAACCCTCTGGTTTGGATATGTATGTATATTTTCTCCTTCCATGCAAAATAGTTGTAGGGTGTAAGAATGAATTCTTTTTGGAATTCCATCTTGCTGTTGTCTTCAATCTTTTGTACCTACAAAACATTTTGGTGTATCTTTTTCTTAGTGGTCCATCGACTCTGATACCATGTAATTTTGTTGAACCTGCAAAAAATAGATCTAGCTAAACAATAATACACACATTTGCGGAGATAATTGGAGAAATTAGAAGAAGGAGAGAAAGAATGGAAGAATTCTCATTAACCGTTGTGAATAATGAATAATTTACACATGATATACTCTGTATACCTCAATGAGCTCAAATGGAGGATAAACAATGCACCATAGTGGTGGTCTAGAGTGATCTGGACACACGCCATCAATTATGGGAGTGAACTGCCACCTAGTCTAGTCTCTTAAGCAGTTACAGGAGTGAATTGCCACCTAGTTGAGTTAACTAGTCAACTAGTCTTCAATTAACTGACTGAACAAAGAGTATTGAGGAGTTAACTCAGGGAATCAAGGCTAATGTGCCACTCTGGTTATGATACCAAGGCAAGGTTGAATTAGCATGGTGATGATCTGAATGTTGCATGGTGACAAAACCAATGCATCATCTAAACTCAACTAAACTAGTCAAACTGAAGTGTCAACTGAAAGAGAATATTCTCCAGGTGGAATATTCTCCCCTAAATTATAGGAGACTGGATAATGACTAATTATAACTAATAAACAAGGAAAATTTTTAGGAAAAATAAATCCTAGGTGTGTGTGAAGTAACTCCAACAAAATTGTCACAAAGCCTTGAAGAGAAAGAAAAATTAATTAATGTGCAGATTGAAGAAGCGGAAGTAACAAATGAATTGATAGAAATACAACTAAAAGAAAAGGAACAATGTTGTGAAAAAATTGAAGCATAAATTACCTCTCTAAGAAAATAACTCAAAGAGACAGCCACCCAACTGAATACAAAATTAAATTTGAAAATAATACTAATATTTTGGATAACATTCTTAGTTGTCAAAGGCCACTATATATCAAGACGAGTCTTGGTTATGACTACAATCATAAAACCCCTGAATAAGATGCAAGCTCTAAGTCAATAGAAATTAAAATTGAGGAGAATTCGAAAAGATATGCAATTGCTCTTAAAGATTATAATAGCAAATACAAAAACCACATCTAGCAAGAGACTAATCCTTCACTCAAGGAATATAAGGACGAGTTCATAATATTTTTTTCATCAAGAAGACCTTCACAGCCAAGTACTAAAAATATTTTCTCCATTGTTTTTTTTCTTGAAAAACTTTTGGTGATAAAGAAATAGATTGTAGAGCTTATGGAAGAAATAATTAAGTATAAGGTATCACAACAATTGCAAGGATATCAAGACTAGAGTTTGTCATCGGCCTATTGATAGAAACTACAATCCATTTTCTCCCGTACATTACTATTTTGAAATTTACAAATGCAATAACTATGGATACATAGCACAAGATTGTAGAAGCAACATGACATAATTTTATAGACACAGGTACAAAAATGTATCGAAGAGAAAACAAGAAAAAGAAGATAAGGAAAAATATGAACTATCTTGGTATGCACAAAATGATGAACATAGTGCCATCACCAAACAAAATAAAGATACTATAAAATTTTGGAAGAGGAAACATCAACAAGAAGAAAATACATCCATACTAGTGAAAATTGTACTCCTAGCAAAAAATGAATGCTCAAGTCACATAATCAATGGAAAATATTTTGTAAATGGTATGACCGGGAAAATGATTCCATGCAGAGATGAGGTCTATTCTCTTAATGTCAATCAAACCAAGGAAGAAAATAAACATCCCGAAAATATATTTGATGAGAACTGAATGAAGAAGGAAGAATAAGATGATAATTCAAAGGATAAGGAAATAATAAATTGAAAATAATGGGACATATAGGAGAAGACTATGAAGCCAATAGTGAAGTTGTTGTGAAATAAAAGGAACTAGTCTTAAATGATAGGAGAAGAATGTTGATAAGATAAAGACGACTACGATTGAAACCAGTTTAAGCAATCACAAAAGTAGATGTCAAAGAGAACATTCAAGCATACAAAGCTAATCAACCAAGTAAATGAGCCAACAAGATTAAAGATAATTAATGGAGGTATAGTAGAGTGAGTTCCATAATTTGTTTTAGTTATAATGAAAAGTGGCATATGTCAAAGTAGATAAAAAAAAGGGAAGACTCCCAAGACACAAGACTATGCAAAGGTAATGATGAAGGAAGTTTATGTACAACATTATGGCATATTTGCAGTAAATGTGAAAACCTTTGAAACAAGATTATCATGACATCACGGGTTCATAGAGAATATGTACTGACACATATAGGAGAAGCATAAAACAGTAAGTTCAATAGACTTAGAAAAGGTGAAGAAGAAGAAGCTCCATGTTCCCAAAGAAAGTAAAGAAGTTGAAACCATTGATGAATCTGTTATGAGTTTTTGGAAAGATAAGAGCCTAAAGGAATGATAGATTTTCTTGCAAAAATAGATTAGCATGATGAAAATCAAAAGTTGGAAGAGCCTTTATAATATATGAAGGCATACAACAAATTGAAGAATCGAAGCATATGGAGAAGTGATAAGTTGCAGAAGGAAAAAAAAAAATAATGGAAGGAAAGATCCAAGATTATAAAGAATTGATCACAACAACTAGAGATATGACTCCTTTAGTTATGCACTCTAATTAATTAGAAGAAAAGATAGTTGAGAAATAAAGATATAATGATGATCCCTGAATATGTCGATATAAGCTATTCTAGTTGAGTGTATGAAGTGCCTAATTATGTCAAAAGGATATTGATGAAGATGGTTTTTGCCAAAATAAGTCTGCAAATAAAAATAAAGGATATAATGAAAGAATCATGAAGGAGCACAAGCTCATGGGACCTACAGAAAGACGATAATGTTGTTAGTTGAAGAATAAAGAAAAAATACTACAATGTAAGGAGGATAAAATCCCTTGTCCATTGCCGTAAAATGGGGAGAGTACATAGAAAGGGGGAGATTTGCATAAACAGGGAGGTGCATGAAGAAGAGGAGTGTCAAAACAACTATGTGTTTCCATCAATGAGAAAGGAGGAGTTTGTTGGAAATTGTGTTGTTGTTGATGTCAAAGATAGAAATGATTGTGATAGTCATGGATGTCATTGATATCACAAGAAGGGGAAGACTAATTTTTTTCAATGATAAGGGGAGACTATGAATGCCTCCAGGTGTTGTGTTAATGAGTTTCTTCATATCTACTCTATGTGAATAAAGGAAAGAGGAACAAAATGACCCTGAAGAAATAAAGGAATGAGATCTAGAAGGAGGAGAATCTGAGAATGGAACTGGAAAAAAAGAGAAAGCATCAACAATACGAATTGGACCAGACAGGAGAAGAAGAGAGTAGAGAGTTTTTGAGTTGCAAGAATTATGTGTAAAAAGTATAAATATATTTTTGTGACTAAGAGAAATTTGGATGGGAGTCAAAGGAGAAAAATTCTAGATGAATAATTTTTGTAACTGCATCGATGAGTGATCACAATTCGAGAGCTCAGAAAAATCCTGGACACATATTGATCTTGGAAAAGAAAGATCACAGTGGTATGATTGAAGAATTGATGAAATTTATATATCCCACATTTGTGAAGCAAAACAACTACAAAGGGTTTATAATTAAAACAAGAAGTAAGAAAGTTGAATGTGAGTAGAATAGCTACATAACCCTACGTAAAGAGTTGACTTTTGTTGTGGAGAACTATGGACCAAGAATAGGATAAATCCTATAGGTTCATCTCCAGAGATCAATGGTTAAGATCAAAAAATTGGGTTTTGATACCCAGTGGGTGAGATTAGATTCCACATCAATGCCACGTGTTTAGTAAGGTGAGTGAAAAATCATAGGGATTCCACGCCAATTCTGTAAAAAAAATCTTTGTATATTCCACGTGTATTGCTACATGTTAGGACACGTATCGATGTCACATCATCTGGTATACATGTATAATAATTCCATGTGGAAGCCACCTCATCTGCAACATCAACATGTTGGATCGGTAGGATTTCGAAAAATATACTAAGTATCAAGAATGAATTGGTCAAAAGGAGATGTCTCACAGAGCACGATGAGATCTTGAAAATTGACTAAGTATCAAGAACGAATCGATCGTATGGAGATGTCTTGTGCAACATGGAAGAGAAGTATTATGATGTCTGATTGAGCATGGTGAGATATCAAAATCGATTAAGTATCAAGACACCATGGAGGTAACAAAATGGAAAAGAATCAAGAGTATGTGAAGAAATTATGAAGTGTGTGAGAACTTGCAGACCTACCATGAGACTTCGAGAAAAGTTTCTAAGTATGGGTGCAAAATGAGTGCGGAAGAATGAAAAGGTGTATTCTAGAGGTCGTGGAAGTTTGAACACAAATTCCACAGACTCGTGGTGAAATACTTAGAAAGGTTTCTAAGTATGGGTGAAAAGTGAGTGCAATGGAAAGTGAAGGTGTAGTTTGGAGGTTGCAAAAGTTTGAAATGGATAAATGATATGCCTTAGACCCACGGTGAAATAATCAAGGTAACATATCGATGACTGAGGTTAATCAAAGATCTAATTAGATGGTGGTTGTGAGATGAAATTTTAAGATATGTGAGAAGTGGACCAATGGTCGATATCAATCCAAGGTCCATATCGAATGGATGTTGTGCATCAAGGTTGTGTTGCATGTTTGAGTGGCCAGTGAGAAGATCAACAATCATGATTTAATTGAAAGAAAACTAGATCAATGGTCAAGATTAAATCCAAAGGAATGGTCGGATGGTCACTAAGCATTGAATCTATGTTGTTTGTGCTAATGGATAGTTAATGAGATCAATGGATGAGATTTAATTAAGAAGACAATCTAACAACTATTGATCAATGAGGACATTTGCATGTTGTATTAGAAAGTGAGAAAAATGATGGTTGATATTAGATTGAAGATAGATCGAATGGTTGTTGAATGTTGAGGTTATGTTTCATGTTTTGATGGATAGAGAATAGATCAATGGCCATAATCGATTCAAGGGACTTCATCCAAGGGTTGTTGAGTGTCAAGGTATATACTCAATACAATGAGTAGATAATGTGCAAATTGAAAGGAATTTGGGACCAGTTTCGAAGGGATTTAATGAAGACCGAATTTTAAGGAAGATCCAAGTGATCTAGAGACGACCTCATGAGCAATATTCCTTTTTTTTTTTGACAAATTAATGGAAGTATAGATTGTATAAATAACTATACCATAATCAAGTTCAAATGTGTGTGAATATGTGGAAGAGTTTAGAAAAGGATGGGAGAGTGAGGAGTTATGAGTTTGCAAAACTGAAAGAGGAAGAATGTGAAATGTGAGGGAGCCTGTGGATAGTTTGAAGAGAATATATAAGGATATGAGGCATGCAGATGGAATAGAATGAAAGGAATATAATGTAATCATCTAAGGGTGGATGGGAGGTTTAAGGTATGAGGAAATTATGAAACAAAGAATAGTGTGAACTGGAGGAATGTGACGTGACAACATAGACATAACACCAGTTTTATGCAAGTGAAGGTTTGATAGAAAGAGAAGATTTGATATTATTGACAGATTGACGAGATTGATGTCTCTAGTAGGTCGGTTCCTATATATTCTTAAGTTATTTCTCAGCTAATGGGATTGGTGTCTCCTGTAGATTGGTGCCTGCAAATATTGCAGTTGTAGGTTGGTGCCTACAGAATGTTCTAAGTTGGTGCTCAACTAAGGGGATTGGTGTCTTCTATAGGTTGGTGCCTACAAATATTGCATCTATAGGTTGGTTCCTATAGGAAGTGTTGATTTGGTTCTCATCTAAGGGGATTGGTGTCTCTGACAGGTTGTTTCATGCAAACATTGTAACAGTATGTTGGCTCCTACATGATTATATAAAATAAATATTTTGTGGATTTATCCCATTTGGTTTTCCACATTAAATATATGTGTACTATTGATGACAATGTTGTTTATTTATCATTAAGTAATATAGTTGTTAAAGTAACACATTGATAAATACTGGAAGAAAAAGAAAAATTAGTTTTATAATGATTCAACCCCTCTCTCAGTATAAGTGTGCCAACATGGAAAATGTATTCCCAATTTCAAGGAAGTTGGTTAGATATAGAGGCTATAAATAGAGGGCTCAATGGGACATTATCATATAGTTGAAATGAAATACATTATGTCCAATATTCATTTGATATTATGATCACAATGTGTTTTGTTGAAATGTTGTAACAATGTCTTTAAACACCACCAATATCTTTTTAAGTTATTCCTCTTCGATTATTTCACAATTTTTTTTATTTGTTTCATACCAGGTTACACCCAATCCCCAACATGGTATCATAGAGACTATTTTATAGCTCTCCCATTGTCTACAAATATTTATGGGTCATATATGTTTGTGATTAACTCCAAGCTGATGATTTGTTGACTGTAACGTTTGGAAATAGATCATATTTTTTAGATATTGAAGATGGATTCAAAGATAAATAATGTTATTCTAAATGGATCAAATTATGTTATCTTGGCACCAGATATGGAAACCTTGTTGAAGAGTGGAGGATGAGGTTGTGGGGGGGGGGAAGCTAAAGCATTTTTTCAACAAAGTTGATGAAATCCATGTCATGCATTTAGAGAAATATTTTATCTCTCTCATCCTTGTTCCTTCAACATAATTGAGGAATATTTGGCATGTGTGAAAGAGATGAAATTGAAATTGGGTGAATGAGGGAAGAATTATCAGAAAAAAGATAGATAACTTGTCGACATGGTCCTGATGAACTTGAGAACACCATTTGACATATCCATTTCAACATTCATAACCAACTAGAAGGAACACAAATAATATGGTAAGGATTATACCTTTGAAATTTTATGTGGGTTACTAAATAATGATCAACACAGATTGCCTGATGAAGGAAATATTGGTGGGAAACATAAAAATCACTTTCTCAAGCGAAAAGGAAAGATGAATCATAAAGAAAGAGGATGTTTTGATACCTCTATAACTATACTAGAATGTCTCAGCCAAAAAAATAAAGGGACGAATGATGAAGCCCTAAAGAATCAAAATAAGAATACATGTCAGTTTTGTGGAAAGAATAGACATGTGGAGAAAGTCGACTACAAGAAGAGAGATGACTTAGAGTAAAGGTTCACGCGACTTGAAGGAGACTTGTCCATTGTTTATCAACCTATTAATAATTTCACCTTCCAATTGAGAGCTGCTCAAGTGTTTATGTCTAATTCTTCACAAAATGAATGGATCATCAATTATATATGCACTCATCATATGGCTAAGGATGCTTCCTTGTTCATGTCCTTGGATAAATCTATGGAGAAAAAGGTATCTGTCATTGATAAATTTTCTCTCGACATTGTTGGTCCCAGTGATGTTCCTTGTCAACATGGAAATATTTTCGACATCTATCATGTGTAAAACCTCGATGAAAATTTGTTGTCAATTTATCAATTAACATGGAAATGTAAGATTGTGGAGTTCCGGTCTAATTAGTTTTTTCTTAGAGATCTGAAATATGGTCAGTGTATTTTCAATGGAGGGTTTATCAACCTAAAGGATAAACTGTATAATTTCTATGACTCTAGTCGACCCAACTCTTAATCGATTTCTCTCATTGCTCACATTGATGAATGAAGTCGAATTTGGCATGAATGACTCAAAAAACTAAATTTTTTAAGTCTAAAGTCGATGGAAACACCAAATATGGTTGTTGGTCTATCTAAAAATTCCCCCCCTAATGAAGTCTGTAGAGGATGTATGTTGGGTAAACATCTTCAGGAACCCTTCGAATATGTCAAAGTGTGGTGAGCATAAAACCTCTTGAATTTGGTTCACATTGATCTATGTTGCATCAATTTACCTCTCTTAGCAGGTGCAAGGTATATTTTGACACTTTTTTATGATATCTCTCCATTTACATGGGTTTATTTCCTAAAAACCAAGAATCTTGTCTTTAAAAAGTTCAAGGAATTTAGGTCATTTTCTTAAAAAAATGTGGTCAACCAATCAAGTGCCTTAGATCGGACAATGGTAGTGAGTATGTGAATTGACCTTTTGAGAAATACCTTGTTCGATTAGGTTTTGATTGGTAGAGGTTGGTCCCTCATAACCATGAATGAAAGGATGATGCAGAATGGAAGAATCAAATATTAGTTGAAATGGATAGATGTCTTTTGAATCATAAATCTTTTGGTCCCTCATTTTGGATGGAAGATCCACTAGATGGATGTGAAAAATTACTTTAATCATGGAGACCTTTCTGGAGAAATTTTCATGGAACAACCTCTTGGTTTAGTGAAACAATATCAACTTTTTATTGACTTCAAAAGTTTATTTTTTATTTGAAGAAAGGTCCCATAGGTTGGTATGCTAAAATTGATCGTTTCTTTCTTCATATTGGTTTAAAATGTTGTGAATCTGATCATAGTTTATATGTACTCCATACTCATGGAAATACCTTGATCATTGTTGTAAATGTTGATGACCTTGTCATAATTAGAAATCACATTGATCTCTTTCTTATATTGAAGAACCAACTGAATGACTCCTTTGATATATTCTGCACTATTTTCTGGGTCTTCAAGTATTACCATTGTATGATGGTTTATTCATTTCTTAGTCTAAATATGTAATGGATATCTTGAAATTTTTTAATATGGAAGGTTGTAAGCCATGTGCTACTCCTTTTCAATATAGAGTTAATCTAAGTAAAACCTATCAGTCTCCCAAAGTCCATGCTACTCTCCATCAACAACTGGTCAAAGATCTTATTTATCTCACTCACAGTTGACCTGAAATTTCTTTTGTTGTTAGTGTGATTTCTTAGTTTATTCAAGACCCCAAAGAAATCCATTGGAAAGTTTTCCAAATAATGTTTCTCTATCTTAAGGGTGCCACTCATCTTGGTATTAAATATTGTCAAAGTTTAGATTCATTGGTCATCTTAATTGACTCCAACTTGGTAGGTGACAGTGATGATTGGAAGTCCACCTATGGCTATGTGTTTTTAATCATCATTGGACCATTGGTTTGGCCATGCAATAAAAAAAAATTAGTCTCTTTGTCGACTACCAAAGAAGAGTATCGTGGCATCGTTAATGCAGGAAAAAAGACTATATGGATTCTCTAACTTCTGGGTGAACTTGTGTTTCCTATACGTACCTCAACTACACTCTATTGTGATAATCAAATTTCCATCAATCATGTTGCACACTCTAAACTGAAGCATTTCGAGCTTCATTCTAACTATTTGAGACAAATAGTTCAAGAGAATGTTTTCACTCTTGTCTATTACAACACAAATGATCAGATTATTGATATATTTACGAAACCCTTGTATAAAGCTAAGTTTATCAAGATATATACTATGCTTGGGATTTAGGAAGATGTAATTATGTGGGGGGTTTCATGTTGAGTTAATTTCACTTCCTGAATATCCAAAACCATGTGCTAATGGGGGGTGTTTGAACCTTAGGTTTTCATGGTTCATCACACTTCTCCTCGAACCTGTTGGTCAGGTAGTTGAACAATAGGTGGAGACATTTGGTAAAGTAACTGAATGGAAGTCTAAATTAGTTGGTCAAGTAGTTTAATATATTATCAGTTATACATTCGACAGCAATCAAAGACAAACAGTCAATGGATCAACCAACCAAGAAATCAACTATGAGTTGGATGCATGGATGGCCAGGTTGAGCAAATTTGATGAGCAAACTAGACAATGCAGATTTTATGTAGTCAACTCTAACAACCAGTGGTTGTATGTGGACAAGATATGCCTAAGTTCAAGGAAGTTGGATATATATTGAGGCTATAAATAGAGGACCCAATAGTTTATTATCATATTGAAATTCAATACATTGTGTCTAATGTGCATTGTGATGTTTTGATCACAATGAAATGTACTTAGGTGGTGTAATGGTGTCTTTAGAGACTACAAATATTTTCTAAAGTTATTCATCTTCGATTATTTGGTTTATTATGTTATTTGTTTCATACCAGGTTACATCCAATATCCAACATTAAATTTTTAAGTTACATGGCATGCCCACTTCGATTGTGTTGAATTAAGATCTCATACTCATCAAACAATTATAGCATGAGTTGTTTAAATAGTAGGGTAATCACTTGAAAAGGAGCACCACTTATCATCCCAAAACCAATGATTTAACATAAATTATCAAAAAGTACTTGGAATCCCATTTGAGATTATTTTCTTTAGATAGGTAGCACCAATGGGCATAGTGGCTACCCCTTACATAATTATGGTAAAATACTACTTATAATGGTGATACCAAGATGGAATCATATGCAGCTATCTATGGCCAAAATCACTATTAGTGGGTTCATATTTACTAGGAACATCCAAGGTTCATGAAGTGGATCACACACTTAACACTAGAGAATTCATTCTATGCATGCTTCAGAACAATTTGGTTCTCGCTCAAAATAGAATCTAGCAACAAGTTTACCAACACCATTCATAGCGTTCTTTTCACAAGGGAACCAAGTTTTTCATTGTATTCAACCCTATAAAAAAACATCTCTCAAATATTGAATGAACTATAATGGTTTACTAAATTTCTATGGACCCTATCAAATCCTTGAACACATTGGACAACTTTCCTACAAATTGTCTCTTCCATCCCACTCCAAGATACAACTAGCATTTCATGTGCCCTATTTGAAGAAGGTACTAAGATCGAACTGTAAGGTGGAAACTAGCCTACCAAAACTTGATGAAGAAGGCTCCATTTTTCTATAATTGAAAGCAATATTGACCACAAAGGAGTGTTGACTATAATAGTGCATTACCTGAGAATTATTGACCAGTCGAAAGATATGCATCTAGAAGATTCCACATGACAACAAAAGAAATTTAATATAAATTTCCACACCTTCAACCTTGAGGATAATACTACTTTTAAAGGAAGAGACATATTAGGGTACTACCCTAAAATCCCTACATGAAGTAAATACTCACTAACCTATTAAAATTTAAGGCCATTGGAATTCATATATGCATGCAATTAAATAGTGAAATATAAATAAACATGCATAGTTCATTTAAATTGGGGATTCAATTCCAAATTTTATTCTTAAACATAATTACATCGAGATAAGGGATGTTCATTTTACAACCTGTTGAACAGATTGTAATATATGTCTATAATGTTGATATAAGTGTATGTCAACCCAATTTAATATGTTATACAAAACATAAAATAGAGTAATTAATAAATTTAATATAGATAAATAAGAACTCATTCACAAATACACACACACACACACACACACACACACACAACACTATAAAAATGAAATATGAGAAATAGTTGGAAGATGAGTAAATCAAACCAATTCTATTTGGCACCATCCATTATTATTTTCTATCAACCAAGAGAGTCAATAGTGAGATTAATGACACACACACACACACACACACACATTGTGTGTGTGTGTGTGTGTGTGTGTGTGTGTGTGTGTGTGTGAGAGAGAGAGAGAGAGAGAGAGAGAGAGAGAGAGAGAGATAATCGTGATGGTTTATCTCAAGTGGTTGATTGATGTGAATTGAAATAATAAGTCTTGAGTTCAAGGACCTAGGAAAAGTATATTTGATATGTTAATATTTGATGTTCCTAGAGGGTCAAGCATATTATAGTATACAACAATGGTTTACCTTGGTTACAACCCATCAATGTAAATTAAGTCTCTGAGGGTTTCTTGTGTGTGGTTACATGGAAAAATGCACACATGTCACAATAGAATAAATCCATCTTAACTCAGAATATTTTAAACACCAAGAGATTTTCATCTCAATTATTTTTTTGATCTCTCTTGGTGCGTAATAAATCTAAAGTTAATATGGATCTACACTTGCAATTTATAAATATAGAATTAGGAGAAAAGGTTGAATGCATATCTTTTCATGAAAATGGTCCAAGAAACTAGTTTCATCTGAGAAAAAATTCACCCAACTATAGGCATCCATTGTATATGCCACCCTAAAGCCAAACTGTGAGGCCATGAGGGAAAATCAAACTAGCTAGAGACTCATAGGTCACTCACCCAACTCAATTGATTTCAATTTAAGCCAATATGTTTACAACTAAACACTCCAAGAAACCATAAAAAAAATATAGCATTCTCATCCACTACCCGCATAACATAAGGAAGACATATCCCCTTTCTATTCAGTAGTCCCTTAGTATTATTCTCCCTTCTAATTCTATTATTCTAGGTAGGAAGAGCCCATCCTATTGTTTACCTTATGGAATATCCTAGCAACATTATACATTGGCTCTAAGGCACCCACTGAGAAACAATTTTCAAGGAAAGGGGGGATTTTGTAAACAACCCAACCTCTATGATCTTATAGATCCATATCTCTTCCCATGTCCAATAATTTCTTTCCTATAGATGGTTTTAGTCATTTTTAGTTTTACATCTTAGTCTCAAACACAAGGATGTAGGTTTTAGAGCTTCAATGGTGCTTGGACATGAGAATGGGGAGTGCTAATGTGTAAATTCGAATTATAACAGGAAGAGTGTGCATGAGAGTGGAGGAAGTTTGAATTTATATGAGGATGGGGTCTCTTACACTTCCACGTGATGATTGTACTCATCCCCACGCCTTATAAATGTTAGACAAATGAGAGGGGGGGTGAATCAGTTGTTACTGTGCTTAAAAAATTATACCCATTTTAAACTCATTACAACACACTTAATGATGATCAAAATAATTCAAGGATGTAAGCAATAGAGTATTCAACATCAATCACACACATTAAGGATACAGACACAGATATTTCTGAGCAAACCCATAAAGGGAGAAAACCTCTTCTTCTTAATATGATAAGTAGTCTTTATTTTCTGTACATTATCATTCTTATGAGAACCCACTCTTTGTGAGGCTACCACCTCTATTTTACAAGCTACAACTTGCTAAGAGCACCAACTCTTTGGTTTCTCTAGAACCCAATAGAAGGAAGCACCAACTCCCTGAGTGTTCCAGCACCAACTGGATGGAAGCACCAACTTCCAATCACACAGGCACCAACTTGTATAACAGAGAACAATGGTTCTCCCTTGCACCACCCTACCACCCTGGTTTTCTGGCTACAACCAGATGGAAGATACAACTTCCTGTGTTCAAGCACCCACTTGAAAATATGAGGACAACAGTCCTCCCTAACACCACCCTACCACCCTAAGATATAAATATTTGCTTGCTGAAATTTATTGCAGTGATATAGCATTTATCAATGACTTACCAGTCTTATCATTGTTCTACTACACTGTTATGCTTTGCCTGCATCAGTGTCTTTCTGCTCGCATATTCTTGCACTTTATGCTCTGTGCACCATATTCGTTCTATGTGCTATGCCTCCCCTCTACACTTTCTCACTCTGTTCATGTTGTATTCTTCATTACATACAGTTGAACTTGTTTTACAAAGAAACAATAACCTTCCGCTTTCTTGGCATCTTTCTTTTATTCATACTCTCATCATCCGTTACACTCTACATCTCTAATGCTCAATGTCGGTAATATCAGAATGCTCAAGAGCCATGATTCCAATGCTCAGGAAAAATGATTCAACTTCTTAGGAACGATGATTCAATTAGTGTAACTGAATCGTAACTGATCAAGAAATCATGAGATGAAACAACAACCCTTCGATCAGATTCAGTTTGATCAGCACCTTTGGATTATACACGTAGAGGCTTTTTTATCCACAGGTCCTCGTGAACTTTATTTAAATATCTTATATCACATGACCAATGGCGGTGACCAGACTCTATGCTTAATGTGTGCTTGAGAACTTATCAATTCAACGGTAAATATTCAATCTTATGATAAGATGGACGACTGACGGAACTTCGCCCTTTAGAACTTCAGGTTTTCAACTTTTCAAACATTTGAATTAGATTGGACAGTTTATTTCACGGAAAAAAATCAATGGTTAGATTTGATCCTCTCACTCACCCTTTCATTGTTCAATCTGATGGCTACGACTTAATCAAAAATCGAGATGGACGACTTTCGAAAATTCTCCCTTCGGAACTTCACGATTTCAACTTTTCAAACTTACACTATCCTTCCACTATACTATGATCAATAGTGGAGAATACACCTGAAGTGATCTTTCATATCAGACGACTCATGTCCTTGCTGACATGGTTTGTTGACATGGTCTGCCACACATCCTTGATGGCATGGTATGCCACATATGCTTGCTGACATGGTTTGTTGACATGATCTCCCATATGTCCTTTTCTGACATGGTCTTCCACATGTCATTGTGGATGAGGTTTGCTGACATAATCTGTTGATGTAGACCTCCCTAATCTAACGGTCATCCTATGTTCTCCAAAGCCTATGGTCCTTATTCAATTTGGATTTTCGGCTCTTTGGGCTTTGGGTTTTTCAAATGGCAAACTGAAAAATATGAAGCGATATTTTTCCGGAGCTTAACTTCCTCGCATCTTTATACCCGAACTAAATGTTGTTCATCGATCATGATCTTGGATCGATGGCTCGATTTGTCT
>WSFP011414382.1:0-23995 GCA_009831015.1 Picea engelmannii | reverse complement strand
TTTTCGTTTAGATTTGCCTCCTTATATGCAGATGTATGCAGTTGTTAATGTTGAGAATTTGAAGTTGTATGAGCCTCCATTGATTGATGATCAAGGAGAGCATGTTCAGATTCCTTCCATAGATGATTTTTCTCCAGAGTATCGAACATAACTGCAGGAAGACACCATCCTTGACAGGAGGATGCGAATTTCGAAACGAGGAAATGTGGAGTATTTGCGAGTTGGTCTTAAAGGGGTGAATCCAAGCAAGGCCAAGTGGATTGAGTTTGGAAGGGTGAGGGAACTATACCCTCATCTTCACATAGATTGAAAATAGTCTTTTGGAGGTCCAAAAGCTTCCCAATGGGGAGGTGTGATCAGGGGATCAAATTTTGCTCAAATTTCAAAGTGCTCGGAATGCAACAAAATCAGTGCCATTGCGCCTATCTCGTCTTCCTAATTCTGGCGGTATATTTACTTTGTCAAACGGACTCCGTATGGAGACGTTATCGCGATCTGTTCATCAAGTCAAACATGCAAAAAAATTTGGTGTTGACTGTACAGTCCGTACGGTCTGACGTGGCAGGGTCGTACAGGCCGTATGATGACGTGTAAGGTGGTGACATGACAACATATGGTTGGTTGATAGTTGGCGAACTAGGAGATGACACATGTCCTTTGGGTGGAAAATGATATGAGGACACGTGGCCCAATCCATGGGTGCCATGTGTCACTTTTTGATTGGCTAAGTGGTTGTATTAAAATTTATGGGAGTCTGTGGGGTTCGACCCCCGAACCTCCCCCACTATGTAAAGTCTTCACAGACCTCCGCTAACCAAAATGCCGCCGATTGTTTCTTAATATGTATGTGGGTAATATTATATTTAAGTTGCATTTAGTATCGTTTTGGCGGGGGTTCGGGCTGGGACTTAGCCCCGACCCGTGGTCCTATTACATAAACATGTGACCATATTATATGTATGCGCGCGGTTGTTGGCGCGTGGGGTTTTTATAACCCTTGGTCATATATCATGTGCCATATGCCCGCGACCTGGAGCGCGGAGGGAAGTTACACGGTTCTATAACGACTTAACCACTTTTTCCCATGCGCGAGGTCACATGACCCATACGCCCAGGTGCTTAGGCGGTTAGGGGCTGCCGCGCCCTTAACCATTCTACGGTTTGCAACGTTGGCACGGTTGCACCCGGTGCTGGGTTTTCACGCTTTAAAATGTGTGTGAGCCAGGTTCAATGAAGGGGGGTGCGTTTTGTAGATGCAGAGACAACAAGCTTGAAGGGGGGACTTCCAGGAGGCCTAACTTCTTCGTTTTTCAACCGATTGAGGTGCCGAAAGAGCCCAAACAGGGGTTTTTGGACGCTCTAAAGCCATTGGAGCAGTCGGTTTGTCAGTTTGAGCATTGTAAGACATGTTTTTGAGAACTTTTTGAGCAATTAATAATAATGATCCATTAGAAGCTGGACCAGGAGATGTAGCCCAAGAGAGGGGTGAAATCCTTTATCAATTGTTGTGCCTATGTGTTTATGTTCAATGATTATGCTGCTGTCTATGTGTAATTTGCATAAGTAATCCTTAAATCTATGTGTTGCAAACTGATCCATTTGCTTTAAACACATAACATTCACTTGCAATCATTTTCAAGTTTTTCAAGTCTTCTTCATTTTTTAGATCATTTAGTCAATATCATAGCTCATATATTATACTATCTTGACTTCCGAGACTACAAATTGTAACACCTAGCCAAACTATGTTCATGTCTTATGGGGTTCACTCTACAACTTATTTTCCAAACACTCTAGGGATTTGATATGCTTGGGGGTGTTTAGACTTGTGACTTTATTGCAACAATTTATTTTAGGTCAAGGGAGTTTTTGTGACATGCTTCTGAATTGAGCTTATTTATGCACAAGGAATCTATGTCTACCTTGAAAATTGAACCCCGATCATGATATGATAAGATTTCATATATTATACTATCTTGACTTTTGAGATTACAAATTGTAACACCTAGCTAAACTATGTTCATGTCTTGTGGGGTTAACTCTAAAACTTATTTTCCAAACACTCTAGGGAATTGAAATGCTTGGGGTGTTTAGACTTGTGACTTTATTGCAACAATTGATTTAAAGTCATAGTTAAGGGAGTTTTTGTGACATGCTTATGAATTGAGCTTATTTATGCACAAGGAATCTATGTATGCCTTGAAACATGAACCCTAAGCATGGTATGATAAGATTGATAGATTATTTCTTTGAACATGTCTGATAATTAATGTAAATATTCTTTCTTCTATGATTAGTTATTATTGATCAGTTATTATTGTTTTAATTATTTAAGTTTTTATTTTTATTTCTTCATGTCACAAGACTCTTTCCAAAATTCTCTTTACTCATTATCTTTCCATTGCAATGCAATATTTAATATATTTATTTAAAAATATTTGAATATTCAATATCATTATCAAAATGTATTTGATTTGTGTGCGATGTAAACATATGCAGAAAATTAAAGGAAAATATGTCATAGAAAAAGAGCTAAAACATGACAATATTGATGTTGAACATATTGTCTAATCAATACCACACTGTGATATTTCAAATATTGACTTAGTAAGTGCATTCAATTTTATTCCAATAATATACACTTGTAGAATATAATTGTAGTAATTTTTTTTCATAACATTTGTGTATACAAATGTTTTTTTTTTTGACAATTCTCAATATTGCAAAAAGGAAATAAACTCCAAAAAGGTGATAAAATGGAAGTGTTAGATCCATACGACAGTGTTGTTGCCATCATTGGATGAATTCACTCAATTTCTCTAATCTACGGAGTAACACTAAGTCACGAAGATGGTAATGCCAATATTATTAAGGTCACAAGTAACATCCCACTTCCATATGAAGATAAATTATATGGGTGTAAATGTTTGAAAGCAAAGGGAGAAAGTTTCTAACTTAGTGGCCTTTGAAATATTTGGAAAATAGGTAGATGATTTTCATGTACTTGTCTAATTGGAGACAACAATGCTTGATATTGTTGAGTGTATAGAGGAAGCATATATTATGTACTAATAGTGGATCAATAGGAAACTCACTATTGTACTTGTCTTTCAAAATGTTATATATATATAATATTTATGTACTTGTTTAGATTATATATGTTTGTACTTGATTTTATGTATAATATTGTTTAATGTGAGTTTACATGTTTATAATTTAATATTTTTCTAATTCACATGTGTGACACTTAATTGAATTTATGTATATTATTTTTTAGTGAAAGATTACATGTATATAATTTAATCTCCTTCCAATTCACATGATTCACATGTATGACATTTTTATTTATTGTTTAAGTATATAATTTTATATATTTGTTTCATCAATATTGGATCGACATCAATATTGTAGAATGACATTATACAAATTCATGGTATTTAATAAATTATTTGCAACATATAAATTTATATTGAATAATAATATACGACAAAATGAAAATAATTACTAACTCATTTTTTTTTTTAAGTAAGCAATTTTCTATTAAAATATAGAAAAAATGTATAGATATGCTATCATGGGTAGCATTCAACCCAAATATCCATCGGTGGATTAGAAGTTTGTTGTCATTCCTAGAGGGAAACTAGGTCAACTGTCAAAAATACATATGAAATAGAGTCCACATAGAAATATCTAGCTACTAATAGGATTGAAACAACAAGTCCAAAAAATAAATATAAAACTAAAACGACTAACAAAACAAAATGGTGAAGAGATTGAAAAGAAACAAAATTTGTAACCATCCAAATCATGAACGTGGAGTGCTCTCTTGGGCCAAGATACATCGGTCTGAGTGGCTAGAGGGGGAGGCTGAGATGTCTAGGGATGCTATTTGTCTAGAAATTCCAATGAGTGGCATTGATGCTATAATTGTTCATCCAAAAGATCATACCAATTAGAATCAATTGGGGAGGAGGAGTTGGAAACCCCTTCATTGGCTAGACAATCAACCAACTTTGTTGCCTCTCTTTAAACATGAGAAGGAACAATACCATTTACATTTTGGATAGTTGCATAAATAAGATCCAGAAGGAACTCTAGATGCCAGTTATTAGAGATCTTACCTGAAGAGGATCTGTTATGAAGGAGAGAGAGGATATGAATGGTGAGTTGTGAATTTTCTTCAAAAATAATCATGGAGAACCAATGTTCATGAGAAATTATTAAACCTTGAAGCAAGGCCTAGATATCCACTACATTGTTCGTGTTGGTACCAATAAATACTATGAATATGTGTAGGATATGGCCTCCGACATATTTGAAAACTCCTCCAAATCTCATCGAACCTGTATTTCCTTTGGAAGCCCCAACTAAGTTCAATTTAAAGAATCCCTCTAAAGGAGGAGACCAAAAATAGGAAGAAGAGGATCAGGTAGGGGAGGCAAGGGAAGGGGAAGGGATGTGGATGGAAGAATGGGGCAACTAATCATGGAGGATTCAACGTTCTCATTCATCATAATTGAGAACTTATGCATCCCATTTTCTAGTGAGAACAATTTATGTGATGTCTTGTTTGATCCTGGTCCAGACTGAAGAGATTTGAGGTTGATCATTCTTGAAAATGCACCAATTTCGTTCTTTTCAATTCTCCCATAAGACAAATCCTAGGAAAATCTACTAGATCTGATTCAGGAGGGAGCTCTTAAAACCATGGATCCACCAAGAAGAGATGGTGAGACGAATGGAATCAATATGTCGATCATATTGACAAAAAGAGATTTTCAAAATCATTTGCCGAAGAATCCACAGTTGGTGTCATTTTGTCATCGACGTTTTGATGACAAGCAATAGAAGGAATTCCTTTCAAATTTAATTTACTTGAAAAGAAAAAGAGAAAGCATAAAATTGTGTTGGAGTGTTTTCAAAAGTAACTTAGGATTTTTTTTTTCTTTTAGATGGCAAAAACTTCATTTCATCATTTGGAATTGTTTTCCATTTCATTGAAAAGAAAATTAAAGATTACATGTTGTTGAAGTGCTTAGTTCTCATTATAAATGAGTAAAGAACTCCCCTCCCTTCTTTATCTAGCTTTCATCAAAAATGAATTATTGCATTTCATCATTCTATGCACCTTTTTGGAGTCGAGTCCTTTAAACAACATTAGTTTCACTACCGAACCCTTGAGTAAACCAACAACCATAAAATAAAGCACTTAATAAAAATGATCTAACAACTTTTATTTTTAGGGTCTGTACATCAATAGTAGATCAATGTAGAGATTTGGAATAGGTTGTGAGGTGAACTCTACAAAGCACCCAAAACCAAATTAGAATCTTGTGCTAGGGAGATAAAATCCAATTTTCGTATAAGCATAGTTGGGAACTCCCTCTCACACAGGGGCTAAACACGAGGTCACATGCGGGCGAGAAACAAATATTACCCCTCCGAGGCTTAACCAAATGTAGTGGAATTAAAATATATTGGGGGTTCTTCTTGAGAATCGATTGTTTTCATTTGGTCTCGAAACTTCATGAATCTTGAATCCATTTGAGGTCCTCTGGAGCTTTTTCTGGTCCTCTTGTTCTCAGTCCTCTTGAAGAATTTTGGACTTGATATCCTGTCCATACTTTCGGACCTGACTGTCGACTATCCCACCCAGAGGATGAATTCCAGTTGGTGACCTTATTTTCCATAATATTTAGGGTCTTTACACAAGGCAATGGTGAAGGGGAGTCTTCACTGTACCTAGGTCAGACATTGGTCAAACTCACTTGAGCTCCTTGGAGGGTCACCCACGATTCTCGCCATAAGGGGAATTGCAACAGGGTGTAAGTCTATTAATAAGGTCACAAATGTAACTAATTCACCCTCTCCATCCCCACTCATTCTCATTTTTTTTTACGATGTTGGATTTCATCACCAACTAGTAAGTTCACTGTGAGAAGTTATTGGTTTGTTTGGTTTTCTTCCTAGATTTTCTAGCACATGCTCTTTGTTTTATTAGTGGAACTTAGGGTTGATCCTGTATCTATGGTGTCAGTTCCTAGATATACCAACAAATTAACCCATTTTTGGGGGATATCGTTTGTTTCTCCTTCCACGGGACATGTTGGTCCACCTTACATTGCCACCTTGACTCTTCCCGGTCTCACGATTGTTTACCAGTTTGGTTGTTTTCCACTACGGTCAACGCCAATGATTATATTTCCTTGTATGTAAACACTCTTCCCCCAGATCATAAACCTCATGTTGACCCTCCTCCTTCTTCGCTCATGGGGTCTTCTTCCCATTCTTCCTCCTTGCCTAGTTAAATCTCTATAACTAGTAACCAAGTAGACAAGAAGAATAAGAAACTAAAGATTAAGAAGAAGAAAACTAAGAAAGCGAGAAATACTCCAAACACTGAAATACATGTTGGAAGCAATAAACCAGCCTCTGGGCATCATGCTGGTAATGTTGATGGTGTCATCACATCCAAAAATTGCAGTCCCATATTCTCTTGTAGGCTTTGCAAGGGTAATCATCTTCTCAAGTATTTCCCTGGTATTCCCAAGGTCGTAGAAGTGTGGTATCAGGTTTCTTCTCAATCCATGTCATCAACCACTGTAGGTCATGCTAGTGACAACCCATCAACTAGTAATCAGGTTGGAAATAAGAAGGGTAAAGTCAAATTTCCTTGCTTGTTATGTAAGGAGATGCACTGCACCTACCTTTGTCCCCGCATGGATGAAGCTTCATATATGTTGAAAAATATTTATGATGTTTAGTAACAAATTCCAACAGGTTAACGTAAACTCTCTCCCAACCCACCATTATTTGATGAATTGGTCAATCCAGTTCCATCCTCAGTTTGTCCAGTTGATCAAGTGGTTAATTTGGTTTCATCCTCAGTTGATCTAGTTGATAAAGTGATTGATCTGATCCCATCATAGGTCTATCCCACTCTTCCATTGAAGAGTGAAACCTAAGTGGTCGATTTGATCCCATCATTGGTCAATCCCACTCTTCCATCGAAGAGTGAAACCCAAGTGGTCGATCTGGTCCCAGGATCAATCAATCCCACTCCTCCTTTGAAGAGTGAGGATGTCACTCAATTATTTCTTGTCACCGTAGATTCCTCTGGACAAGGGGGCATTCCACCCATTCCAACGACACCCCCTCCAAGAAATGTGATTACCATTGATTGAAATTATCTAACAAAACCTCGTCTCCCTTATTACACTCATTTTCAAATCATTGTCCAGGTTTGTGGTAGGAATGTTCCTAAAACTATAATAGATGAAAGAGATTTTGTTAGCATCCTATCCTCGAATGCTTGGAAATCTCTTGGTTCACCTTAGCTTGCGTCGATGACTCTGAATATGTTGTATTTTAACAGAGGGGTTAGTTAACCTTTAGGGATGCTTCCTCAATTTCATGTTACTTTGGGGGGGAAAATGGTCTATATTGATGTGATGGTCGTCCACGACCCCTTGGATTTTAATTTTCTCCTCAGGCGAGACTATGTTTATGCTATGAAATATTTTAAATCCACCCTATTTTGAGTGATGTGGTTCCATCATAATGGAAACATAGTGACCATAGAACCGCTTTCATTCATTGGCCCTCATATTGTGGTCAACCACTAGTCTTCCCTGAATGGTCCTTATATGCTAGCGTGATCCACCCCGCCGAAGGTCAATTATGTGGAAACCTATCCCATGTATTTAACTCTGAATGAGAAGGAATCTCTCCATTCTTCTGACTTAAATCCGATAGTTGACATGGTGATCTCATCAATAGGGATTTTAGATTCTTATCTCCCTACCCCTATCACGCCCCTCGACATGTATTCCTTCTAGCAAAGATATCTTGGAAGCCATGATTGAGGTTTGTCCCTTGACATGTATTCCTTCCAAGTATTATCCTCTTGGAAGACATGATCAAGAATATAACTACGAGCATGGTTCCCATTTCCATGTCAATCTCATTAAAAAATGAAACAAAGGTCTAGGGATCCAACCCAACAACAAGCATGGTTCCCATTTTTGTGTCAAGCTCACTAAAAAATGAAACAAAGGTCTGGGGATCCAACCCAGTAAAGAGCATAGTTTATTTTCTATTTCCATCTCATTAAAAAATGAAACCGATCATCATGAGCATGGTTCTTTTCCTCTGTCAAACTTGTTAAAAAATGAAACAAACCCTCATGAGCATAGTTCCCATTTCCGTGTTAAACTCATTAAAAAATGAAACAGATGATCATGAGCATGGTTCTTTTCCTGTGTCAAGATCATTAAAAAATGAAATTGTTGCCTCTCTCGTTGGGTCAAGTATTTCATAAGAACTTGTAGTTGAACCTTCATTCTATCCACCTTGGTCAATTGATCCTTGTTCTTCCTCCCTCTTTGGTGAACATTTTTCCTATTAGTAACCAGGAGTCTATTGGGTATAGAAATTGGTGATAGAAGAAGAGTTAGTGGATGAAACGAAGCTTGGGGGGCATGTCTCCATCCTTTGATTATCATTCTGGAGTTAAGCCACTAGATTCTCAAGCCCGGGGAAAAGTACCAAGAACCTACCTTTGGAATTTACATTGGGAAGTGTCGAGAATAGTTAGTTTTCAATTTTAATCTCATTAAAACAATGAAACCAATTCTGAGCATAATTTTCCTAGTTCCAAGCTCGCGAAAAAAATGAAACCTACCCAAGCATATTTTTACTTTGTTTCAAGCTTGTGTAAAAATGAAACCAATCTTGACCTTAGTCTTTGTTCTTTATTGTTCTCATAAATACATGAGAATAGGTTACCGAGCTTAGTCTTTGTTCTTTCTCGTGCACATTAATACATGAGATCAAGTTACCGAGTATAATTTTATCTCTTTTTCGAACTCATAAAATCTATACAAAATATGAACTCTTTGGAGTCTCCTTTAAGCTCTTTTCAGACTCTCTAAACATGAAAATATGGTCGAGTGAGTTTGTTTCCTTTCAAATTCATTACAAGGTTAGAAATGGCATCTTTCCAATGATAGTTTACCCCTTTTTTAGCCTCGTTAGACTAATTATGAAAAAGGAATACTCTAGTCCAACATGATTAGAAGAGTTCTCCCATGTATTTTTTATACGTTTTTGGACCTTGGGGACTAAATTTATGAAAAATTCCATTGTGGAGTCTTCTTTATGACCTTTTCAGACTCTCTAAACATGAAAATACCATCGAGTTTACCTTATTTGGACTCATAAAACCAAACATTGAATGAACCATATGGGAACGAACCCTTCATTCTTCAGGTTTGCTAAATATATGATGAGGGACTCATTGTAAGATGAGCTATATCATGCATCTGTTATCCTCCTCAAGCTCGTAAAACTAAAAACATGTACTCGTCGCTCATGCTGGGGAATTTTTAGAGGGTTTTTTCGTCTTGTTATCTTCATTATATGGCAACCATCACTACTTTGAGTCGCCCTTGAACAATGAATTTTTTCTATCATCACATACCATTGTAGGGTCATCCATTCTCTCTCATTTCCCACAATTTCCATCACGTGTCACATTCCACTGATAGGTCCATGACTAGTGTTATGGTATTCGTATGAGTTAATGTTGTCGAGTCTAGTTATTTGTCGTGCATACTTGTTCAAGGGAAGTTTACTTGTGTTGGCCACCTGTAGTCCTTTTTTGCCTCTTTCTCCCGGCCATCCCTGTGTCAGTTGTGCTCCATTATTATTATATTCCCACCATCTATCCTTACATTTTTCATGTCGATTGATGGGGGATACATCAAGGCCCTCCTTAGACATATTTCACCCTGTCGACTATAACTCATTATCTAGGATTGAAATCTAGAAACCCATCAGTACCATGGGACTTGTAGACATCAGTGACATGTCTGCTTGCATTTTGACAATGGGTTTACATCATTGGCTCATGTCGAGTGAATCTACGAGTGTTCGACACCAACTCCTTTATTCACACTTTGTAGTTTGTACTAGGTATCTTGGGTTCCATCATCATCATCAATAGATTCCCTTGCCTTTTTTAACGATATCCATTAATGAACGATAATCAGACAGTTTATACAATGCTCGACTTCAGCTCATTTATTCACATGTTGTATATTCATATCATTTGGATCAAGGACAAAGACCTTGGGATAAGATTGCACTCATGTTAGATGATATTGTTTCCCAAGATGAAATGGAGAATACTCACAATCACTTCATATATTTCTCAGTTATTGAATCATCTCATTGATTTGTATGATGTGACATAGATCCACATTTGTACTTTCTCATGGATATGATTTCACTTGCATCTTGCATGGATCCACAATGTATAATTTCGAGGCCATGTTCGAGTCATGATTGGTTCTTGATGGATCCAAAATGTATTATGTTGTGGACATCATCCCATAACTTATGTCATGCACGGATCCACAATGTATTTATGGTGGCTATGCTATTTTCTTTATTACTAAGCATGGGTATGCCTGCCTCAGGGATCTTTTTCTGCAGGACTGGTGATGCTCTTCTCTAAGCTTCTTTTCCCAAAGCTCCGCGACTTGATTTATAAAGTGTTTTGATCATCAGACACATCTTCTGACCTCACACTTTAGGGGGAATATATTATAGAGTTATTTCCCGCCTAATCATTAGGTAATTATCACCTAAAGATCACCTAATCACTAGGTCATTATCCCCTAGAAACCCCTTATTTTAACCCTTAAAACCTACCAAATTTTCCTTGGGTTTTTAGTTGAATTTCTTCTCGGTCACATTTTTACTTCATTTAGGGTGCGACCAAAAGGGACGGTTTCTCCTTTTGGCATGCTAAGGAGTGATTGTTCGAACTGTCTATGTGTCTAGGGAGCAACCAAGACTAAAATCTCCTATTTTTGGATTTGGTTTCGATGGACAAGACTTCCCAATGATTTCTTGGGGTTTAGCCTCGAGAAGGATTCCATTATGAACCCAATAATATTAGCCTAATAACTATATGGCCTTATCCCTAAATTCATATAAGAACCAAGCCATTTCCCATGGGAAAAGAGGAGGAAAGAGCTAGCAAAGCTACTGATCTAGTGATTTGGTTGCAAGACTTGGGAAATGAGCTTGGAAGGAGACCATCTCTTCAGTATACATATGTAAGTTGTAATATTGTTTCTTTTATTAATAGAAGATATAATGGATGCTTCCCTCTATCCAATTATTCATATATGTTTATGTATTCATTGGTAGATAATTAGTATAAATATTTTTTATGATATACTATTAGATCTGTTGTCAATCCATGCATGATTCTTTGGGAGGTTTTCATGTATGAATTAGATCTAGGAACATCCTCAGTTTATGTCTCTATTTATTTTCTTAGGAGCTGGTAGAACCTAAGGGAGCTCAGGTCCTGCAGGGTACAAAATCCCTACAACACCTAAAATAGAGCATGTTTTCCATCTCCAACCTCCCATAAACTATGCTCTTGAATTAAAGATTTGTTATGCCAAGCTGTGTTCGAAATGATGGAGCCTATATGAATTTTGGTCATTCTGATAAGATCCTTGGAGTCAATATTGAGGGCATATTTGTTCTTCCATAGAGTATATTTTTGTAACATAGGTTAAAATTGTGAATTAAAATTCAAATTTTTTTAGAATAAGTATTTTTTAGTCTTATATTAGCTTGATTCTTAACTTTTCTTGCTTAGTATAGATTTTAACTCAAATTTAAATTTCTTAGATTATTTTTCATTTTGTTTTAGATTTGTGTATATTTAGTTTAATTTTAATTAAATTTACATTAAAGTAGTTTTATAGTAGTTTTATTATAGTTATATTTGATTAGAATAAAATGTTATTTTTTCTTAATGGAGCGTTTAAAAACTAATACAAATATTTTGTTTGTGTGCAGATGTATTTAGATGAATTTGGAGCGTAGACCAAATAAGGTGGAAATATCAACATCCCACAATGAATTGTGCCCCCCACCGCGTGGTCGACATTTAACCAAAGGGGGGGCGCAAAACTGTACCTGAGTTAATAATTTTTTTACGTGACGCTCATCCATCAATTGGGGCCCCCGAGGTGTGTGGTTAGCCTAACCACACCCAAACCCCCCACAATCGACATGAGGCCAACACATGTCCTATGTGACATTAGCTAGCAGAAAAGGTAAAATATTTAAATTTTTATTTTTGAATTAATCTTTCGCTAATAAAAAAATGACACATTTATGTGTTATTGTAAAAAGGGGTACATGTCAAATATTTGGTTTATTTCGAGTTTGCAAAGAGTGTAAGCACCCAGGTAACATTTCCTGTGAAATTCACCATCATCACTCCAGTCTGATACATGTGCCAATCAACATCCTCAATGGGTAAAACTAAATCCTATTTTCTCTTTATGTTGTCATTACCAAAATGCAATCATCTCAACCCACATAAACTAAGAAAAATATAAACACCATAGAGGAAGATCTTGTAGACAAAGATAAGGATGTTTTTGATCTTGTCTTTCCTTTTGATCCCTCTGAGATATACCAACAGACAAACCAGGGTTTAGGGATTTGTTCGACCATTATTATGCATGGGAATCCGACCTCACCAAATTGTTAGTACCCGTGGTATATCATTTCCAAGAGTTTGTAGTTTGGTGCACCACGAATCACGTCTCATCCAAGAGAGCCATAAATTCCACAATTGGGTCTATTTTCATTTAATTAAATCCTCAGGCTATTACTGAGATGATGATATGGCCATTGAACCATGATATTGAACCATTAAATGAGTTTATAGAAGCAAAGTGTTTCATGGAATTGAAATAAAAATAAAGGGTTACCTTATTACAATCATATATTTGTACAAATATAGATGTTCCGAGTGATCATGTTGTCATTCAATCAAATATATTTCCTGAAACTTCCCAGAAAATCATTTCTATGGTCTCTATGATTTTGGAAAAAATTGATGATATGATAATTGATGAATTTGTGTTAGGGATCATGGTTTCAATTTTACCAATTACAACCAAACCAATCACTAAATTCAATTATGCCTAGTTCATAGCAAATCAAATGCACTACCAACTCTCTGAATTTGAATCTCTTAGAAGATTCAGATACCGGTCTTATTTGTTTCGCCTTTTTTTGTTTACACAAGCCTTCCATTTTATGCACCTAGGGATAAAGGTTGAATATGATCTTGGTAACCCATCTCCAGTTACTCACTAGACTTCTGTGATCATAAAGAATCCTTTGAATGTTGAATTTTCATAGTATGTTGTCCAGTTTATGTCTAAAGCCTACCAAATAATATACAATGAAGATCCCCCCTAGAATTATTTTTGAGTGTAAAAAAATATTATAGTTAAGACTAGACAAAAGAGTGGGAGACTGGTATATCTTTGAACATCATACTGAAATCATATTTTATGGTTGTGAGTTGTGTCCTTTCCTCTTTCTTGTTTTCTTGACTCCAATATTTTTTTCTTTTGAATATGTTAGGAAAATATTGAACTCAAATGAAATTCATTTTGTTCCAAATAAATATAAGGTAACTTTGAAATTAAAAAAGGAGATAGGTCCTTTTATTGTCAATACCAGATCAACATTGTGGGAGACAACAAATATCCTTTAAACTTTGGGATTCCAACAAGGATAACCATGGAATTATGACCCTCATGGAATAATTTCTACGAAAATAATCTCACATGGTAATATTCCTCATCAACATCAATAAAAAGAGAAACTGGAGCTGTTAGCAAATCAAGACAATTGGAAAGATGTGCAAAACATTCTACAGATCCATGGTAAAGAATTTTATTAGTCTAAAAAGTATCCAATCACACAAACACCACAATAGTTTGAGACGACATACAAAAGGAAAATTGCAGAGTCTACCTCAAAGAATTTAGAGATAAGGGAAGAAGGATCAACCAAAAAGCATAAATTTGAAGTACTTGAAGAAGAAGGAGATCCAAAATTTCCTGAAGAAATAATGCCAAAGAAAAAGAGCCTTGATGTGAATATAGAAATAACATCATCATAAAAGATAAAAAGTGTGGGAAGTCAAAATGAAACAGAGTCAGATACTATTGATCAATCAAAGCAGGTAGATTAGGTTCGTCAATTTATGGAAATAAGAAAGGCATGCACAAGTATTAAAAAGAGTATGATTCCAAAAGTCTATGATCATGATGTATATCAGAACAGAATGATCTCAGTTGTATATTATGAGAAGGGAAGGTTGAATATATCAGTTATGGAGCCAAAGAAGCAGAAGAAAGTAAAAAAACATATACATTGATCTAAATGTTACTCATCCATTGGATAAGTTTGAATTGCATAGAAAAAATACATAAATGATAAATAGAGATTCCATGATAGTTAATCTTGGAATCAAGAAACTCCAAGCCATAAATGATAAGCTCATGACTCGGTTAAAGAATGAAAATTTGGCTACCAGAACCAAACATATAAGAGTGGAGGAACTAGAGCAAATGAATAATAGAGCTAGGAGCCAATCCAAAAGATGAGGCATCTATACAAGCACTGACAAAAGAAAATGATAAATAAAATCCAAGTATTGAAGCAAAAGATTAAAATCCCAGGAATTGACCATGTACAGACCCTAGAATTACAGGAAATTAAGGCAGAAAAATATCAACTTATGAATAAAATGGTAGAGATGGGAGAGAATATTGAAATGTATGAAAAGAAGATTGAAAGTTTAAAAGGATGATCTTCTTATTTTCAAACAATATAAACATCAAATCCAATGGCTGGAATATCAAGGGAATTAGTAGATATGAACTTGAAAGGTGTTGAAATTGAAAGCTTAAAGAAAACAATCTTAGAGGAGAAAGAAGAAATAAAATATAAATAAAAAGTTATTGAATTAGAATATCATAAATTGAAGGATAATATGTTAACTGATATGGAACAGATGAAGACTAAACTTCCAGGTAAACCATATTTGATAGTATCCAAACATTTTATCTGGGATGAAATTATCAGTGAAGTATCCAAGCTTTGGGATTATTTCAAAATAATAGATGATGAAATGTTATTGATAGATGTAGCAGATGATGTAATCCAAAAACCAGTTCATGAATTAGGAACAAGACCCCAAGTTTCCACTCAAATCACAAAGTTCCTAAATTCCAAATCTAGAGAATCATTGTCAAGAAAAGGTGTCACATATAGAACAATAATGGTGACAGAAAATGAAAGATTTTTCACAAAGAGGAATATAATACAACAAGCTCAAAATGAATGCATAACATTGAAAAGAAGTGTGGAATCCTTTTCCAAAAAATTTGAGAACTTAGTGAAGATGGGGTTACCTTCAGCTTGGGATAAATAAGGCAAGCTTTTTTCATATGAAAGCTACAGAAATAACTTGTTCATTGGTAGGGAGAAAGATGATAAATTTCAAAATATGGCTAATACTCTAGGAGGTCAAACTATTGTTGACCTACTCATAGATGAGTTATATCTTTTATGGCAGACAAAGAACTTATTTTCACATACCCCTACATACGAAAGATACACTAAGTTGGATATTTCATTCAGGCAAATGAAATAATTCAATTATCCATCATATTTGACTTGGAATCTCCTCCTCTAGTTGTTGGTAGGATGACTCACCAAAGAAGATGAAGAAAATTAGGATTTGACTCCTACAATTGTCCTATTTTTAAGGAGTCAAATATTTTGTTGTATCTCAATATTCTAAGAAATAGGATTGAACAACCATTTGTGGTTTTGACCTAATTTGTATAAATTTTCATGAGAATTCAATGTTAAGAGAGTTTTTTGTCCCAAGATTAAGTTTTTAATAAAATCATATAGTTTTGAAGATTCAAACTTTCATGTTTAAGTCTAAGTGATCTCTTTCCTAATGTATTTGCATGTTCTTAGATTCTTCTTAAATGTATCTACTTCCATGATTGTGTTGACTTAGTACTACAACTACCATCATAAAGTTGCAAAGGTATAATTAAAAGTTGCATATTTCTTCAAATATACTGTGAGTATAAAAGAAGACATGCTTATATTTTATTATTCCTTTAAATTAAAAGGAAGTATTCTTTTTTTTTAAAACTATATTCTGGTCTAGATACATAATCAAACATCAATTCTTCTTGCTTAGAGTTAAGTAATATTTATCAGAAGATACAATATTTTAATTTTCAGTTGTTGTTTTCTCTTATTTCTTCTTTCATCCTCTAAAATCTTTGATTCTCTGGAACATAGAAAGATTTTTCTTCCAACATTAAATCTTTAATTTTTTAAAGACTAATGATACATGCTCAATTAAGCAACAAAAATATTTTGTTTCAGGACAAATTAACTTAAAAACAAATCAATCAATCTTATGTATGCCTTGGCATAGTTTCCTATCCAGAAACATCTCAAGGGTTACAACATATAACATAGTTCCCCTTTGTTTTGGATCCATCATCACCGCATTTTGGCACCTAGGATGTTATTAAGAATTTCAGGATCTCTTAAACCAAGACCTCCCCTAAGTTTCGTGGTACAAAGAGTGTTCCATGCCATTAGAGCCCATTTTTTGGTAGAGTTGGATCCTTTCCAAAGAAAATTATGTTGGAGAGTCTTGATTTCCTTTAGTATGTGCTTGGGGGAAATAAGTACAAAGAAGAGGTACAACATAATGACTTGGAGGGAATATTTAAAAAGAACGATTCGACCAATAATGTTGAGGGATCGAAAGGTCCAACCGCTGATATTTTTCCTGAGACAAGAAAGAAGATATTCCCAAGAGAAGTTGTGGGAAAACAATTCCAAGAGAGGGGCCCCAAGGTATTTGGAGGGAAGGGAGTTCCTATAAAACCCTAGGATGTGAGATATGTGAAATTGGATAGAAAGCAACGTGTTAAAGAAAAAAAATATTGGACTTGAGATGATTTATAGAGGTACCCAAAGCTTGCATGAAATCATCCATAATCTTCGTAAAGGCTATGGCTTCCTTGACTAAGGGAATGTCCATTAGCATATGATCATAAAAAAAATGATTGTGAGAAAGGGAAGAGGAGGAGTCATGAATGGAAATAACCTGAAGATGTTGAAAAATAATAATTTCTTTAATGTTGTACAAAGATTCCATCATGGGTAGTATTCAACCAAAATATCCATCAGTGGCTTAGAAGTCTACTGGCCTACCTAGAGGGAAATTAGGTTAGCTGTCAAAAATACATATGAAGTAGAGTGGACATAGAAATATATAGATATTGATAGGATTGAAACATCAAGTCAAAAAAATAAATATAAAACTAAAGTGACTAACAGACCAAAATGGTGAAGACCTTGAAAAGAAACATAATGATAAACCATCCAAATCATGAACGTGGAGTGCTCCCTTGGGCCAAGATACATCGATCTAAGTGGCTAGAGGGGGAGGATGAGATATCGAGGGATTCTCTTTGTCTAGAAATTACAATGAGTGGCATTGCCTCTATAATTTTTCATCCAAAAGATCATACCAATTAGAATCAATTGGGGAGGAGGAGTTGGAACTCTAGATGCCAATTATTAGAGATCTTACCTAGAGAGGATCTATTCTGAAGGAGAGAGGAGATATGAATGATGATTTTTGAATTTACTTCCACAATAATCTTGGAGAACTGGTGATCCTGAGCAATTCTTAAACCTTGAAGCAGGGCCTAGATATCCACTGCATTTTTCATGTTGGTACCAATAAATCCTATGAATATGTGTAGGATCTGGCCTCTAGCATATTTGAAAACTTATCCAAATCTCATCAAACCCCTATTTTCTTTGGAAGCCCCAATTAAGTTCAATTTAAAGAATCCCTTTGTAGGAGGAGACCAAAAATAGGGAGAAGAGGATCAGGGAGGGGAGGGGAGGGAAGGGGAAGGGGTAGGGATGGAAGAATGAGGAAACCAATCATGGAGGATTCAACATTCTCATTCATCGTAATTAAGAACTTATGCATCTCATTTTCTAGTGAGAACAATTTATGTGATATATTGTTTGATATTGGTCTAGACTAAAGAGATTTGAAGGTGATCATTCTTGAAAATGCATCAATTCCATTCTTTTTAAGTCTCCCATAAGACAAATCCTATGAAAATCTGCTAGATCTAATTCAGGAGGGAGCTCTTAAAACCATGAATCCACCAAGAAGAGATGGTGAGACGAATGGAATCAGTATGTCGATCATATTGAGGAAAGGAGATTTCTCCCTTGACCTAGATAGCTTGAATGAAGTCACAAGTACTCAAAAGGTGATCAATATATTCATTGTATTTTCCATACATAACATAAATACCTGACCTAGAAAATCCTCAATGGATAAGGTGATCCTGTGTTAGCATATTCCCATGAGCGACCAACCAGAGGAAGTTTATTTAAGATTTTGGTCCATATATCATCCATTGGAAGAGAGACATGATGTTCCATTAAGGAGTAGGATTATTTAAGATTGAAGTGAACAACAACTTGATAACCCCATTGCAACTTATCTTGTAGCAATGATAATTTGATTCTTCTAAGGAGAAATTTGGCTTGTAGTGAAACTAGAGATTGCATATTTTGGATATGAATATGATAAGGATTAAGGGACCATGAGCACCAATAATTTGAGGCCAAGTTCTGGTGCCAATAAAGGTGAATGGTGCTTCCATGCACTACTAACATCCCATTTGTTAGGGAAAGGAAATCCGGTTTGGCATGTAGTTTAGGGATTTGTGGCCAAGAATCTACCCAAAAGAGAGCATGTTTTCTATCTGCAACCTCCCATAAACTATACTCTTGAATTAAAGATTTGTTTTGCCAAGTTGCGTTCCAAATGATGGAGCATGCATGAATTTTGGTCATTCTGATAAGATCCTTGGAGTCAATATTTGGGGCATATTTGTTCTTCTATAGAGTATATTGTTGTAACATAGGTTAAAATTATGAATTAAAATTGAAATTTTGTTAGAATAAACCTTTTTTAGTCTTATATTAGCTTGATTCTTAACTTTTCTTGCTCAGTATAGATTTTAACTTGAATTAAAATTTCTTAGATTAATTTTCATTTTCATTCATATTTTTGTATATTTAGTTTAATTTTAATTAGATTTACATTAAAGTATATTTATAGTATTTTTATTATAGTTAAATTTGATTAGAATAAAATGTTATTTTGTCGTAATGTATAGTTTAAAAACTAATAAAAATATTTTGTTTGTGCAGAGATATATTCCAATGAATTTGGAGTGTAGATCAAATAAGGCGGAAATATTGACATCCCACAATGAATTGTGCCCCCCGAATGCTTGACATTTAACCAAAGGGGGGGGGGTGGCAGGGGGCGCAAAACTCTACCTGAGTTAATAAACTTTTGACATGGCTCTCATCCGTCAATTGTGGCCCCTATGGTGTGTGGTTATGATAACTACACCTGACCCCCCCACAATCGACATGAGATAAACATGTGTCCTATGGGACATCAACTAACAACAAAGGTAAAAGATTAAAAAATTTATTTTTGAATTAATCTTTTGCGAATCAAAAAAATGACACATATTTTTTTTATTGTAAAAAGGGGTAAAGGTCAAATATTTGGTTTATTTCGAGTTTGCAAAGAGTGCAATAACCCAGTTAACATTTCCTATGAAATTTTCCATGATCACTCCATTACGATACATGTGCCAATCAATTTCCTCAATGGGTAAACCTAAATCCTATTTTCTCTTTCTGTTGTCATTACCAAAATGCAGTCATGTCAACCCACATAAACTAAGAAAAATATAAACATTGTAGAGGAAGATCTTTTGTTGATTAATTGGGTTGGTTTCCATTGATTTCAACCCTGGAAGCAAATCCAATAGATAATTCCGGTAGCCCCAATGGTATGGTTAAGGGAATTAAGTTTGTTTGATGTATAATGGTATGAAGATTAGTATATTTGCAGGTAAGACTATTCCAGATGGATAGTACATATCATGCCATTTCCGGTGATATGTGGAGAATCACATAACTCATCACGGTTAGAGAGTTATGGCCTTGTGAAGGTGGAGAAACCTCAGGAGTTATATAGAAGGTCAAAGAAGTCAAATTATTCTAGAAGCTCCTAGAAGAAGTTGACTAGTCAAGCAGGTGAAAATAGGAGTTAATCATGGGTTAAGTTTTTACAATAAGAAAATAATTAAAAATAAATTAGTTGCAACTAGAAGTGGAGAGTTTACTATTTGTGGATAAAGTGGTTATAAGTGGAAAAGTGGTTAGAAGTGGGTTAGCCCTAAAAGAAGGAAGTTGGGTTAAGTTGGTTAGAAGGTAACCTCTTGAAGAAGCTACATGGAAGTATAAATAAGAGAGAAAGGATCTCCTATTAGTACCTATTGAGAACATTGAATATTTATTATTGTGTAAGGTTTATTGCAGGTACTCATTGATACATTTGAATTTATGCAAGTCTGAGGTAGCACGAAGATTTGACAGTGAAAGTTCAGAATTGCAGAAATACTAAAACAAATCTAGATTTTGAGGTGTACGGGGTATGCAATGGAGAAGGGCATGTACACATGTGGGATGGCAGTATAAAAGGGTGTGTGCATGTAGAAAATCCATGAAATCTTGAGTTGTTGTGGGTGCCAGGTTCTTAGAGTCTAAAAGCAAGCTCCCAGGAAGGTCTACAGTGATCAGGTACACCAGATATGTCTACAAAGTCAAAAGGTATGTCATATTCTTATGTGTAGTTGGATATTTTTGTCTCCATGAGATATGGTTATGGGAGTTTGAGGTTTTTCCCTAGAGAGGGTGTTGGTTGTATGGAACTTATGGTATGAGCTATATCCACAGAAATACAACATTGGTATGTTGGTATTATTCATTGGTTCATCTTGTTGGTTCAAGTGTCAAGGGTTTTGGTTGTGAAGTGGTTGTGAATTTGTTTGTATGGTGTGAGGTTGCATATTAGTAAGGGTTTGATGTCTATTCCATGTGAGTATTATTACACTTGTTCATGATTTTACACACATGTATGACATATGACTAGATAGACATAGATGCACTTGGTTAAGGGATGTATGATGATGTATGAACAGGGAAAACATACATACAAGACACAATGACAGGTTCCAGGTTGTTGTGACAAAGGTAGCAAAGTGTTTGAAGTTTCAGAAAAGGTGAAAACCATATCTTATTGAAGGTGTATGTAGGCTTCAATACAAACAAGTCGTGTACATATGCAGGATGCAGTATAGAAACAACGAGTGCATACACGAGTTGCAACATATACAGGCCGCATACCTGTTGGGTTTTGTTTAGTACAAGATGAGTATAGGTATAGGTTGGTTACATGTCGGTGGCACATGTTGGTTATTGGTCAGTGGCATAGATTGGTTACATGTTGTTGGTACAGGTTGGTATAGGTTTACAATGGTATATCGCACAATGACACAGTGGCAATGGTTTCATCATTTGACACTTATATTTTAGGGAGGTACGATGAGGCAAGGATAGGTGGTTGTAGCCACCTTCTGACTGTATCGGGAGAACATAAGGGGGTTGTAGCCTCCTTCTAGTTGTATCCAGAGAATTGTGGAGTTGGAGCTTCCCTAAGGTTGTAGCCTGAAAATATAAGGGGTCAGAGTCTCCTTCCAGTTGCAGCTGGAGAACAAAGGAAGTTGGTGCTTCCGATGAATGTAATTATTAAAGACATATAAGAAAAAACATTGTGGTTTTCTCCCGCATTGGGTTTCCACATAAAAATATTGGTGTACAATGTATGTGTATGATTGTTCATTGTTCATGGTTTATTTACTCTGCACTTGTTGAATGATAATGGTATATTGATCATAAAAGTAAATAACACTTACATAATGTGGTTAAAAGGATTAAAAATCCCTATTATTGATTCACCCCCCCTCTCAGTCATCCAACGATTGGAATCAAAGAAAGTTCCTTAAGAAATCAGTTTAACCATTGAAAGGTAGATCATGAAGAGAAAAAATATGTATAAAAATGAAACACCACAGTTTGATGGACATAACTATGCATTTTGGAGAAGAAGGATGAAAACATATGTATAAGGACATGGATTTGGGGTTTGGAAACAATTGTAGATGGATACAAAGAACTAGTAGTTCCACCAACAAATGAAAACAGAAGGAAACTCGGTCTAAATAATTCAAAAGCCAAAAATGCACTTTTGAATGATCTTGGTGATTCGGTATATGCCAAAGTTATGCATTGCAGCTCCATAAAGGAAATTTGGGACAAAATTCAGAATGTTTATGAAGGAGATTGAAAAGTGAAGGAAGCAAAGATTCAAACTTACATAGGTCAATTTGAACAACTAAAGATGAAGGAAGATGAGAATATTGCAACTTACCAAGTTGATGAAACAATGAATGTAATCAGAGGATTGGGAGAAGAAGTTGATGAATCTATAATTTTTCAAAATGTACTAAGATCTCTTCCAATGAGATTTGATCCTAATATCTTCGCACTAGAAGAAAGATTAGATCTGGATTCAATAAGAATGGATGAGCTACATGGAATTTTCATAGCCTATGAAATGAGAACCAAATAGGAGAATCTAGTTACAAAAGAAGAAACATTCAAAGCATCCAATAATTGAAAGCAGAAGGGAAATCAAAAGGAAAAAGAATATAACATCAACAATGACATCTCAGAAGACGATGAAGAAGTAGCCAACTTTGTCAGAAGACTGAAAAACAGAACCATATAGAATTAAGCTTCCATTGATTTGTTTTAATTGTGATGGTATTGGTTATTTTTCTAACAAATGTACCCATAAGAAAAAGAAAATAAATGAAGAAGATGATTCAAATAGAAAACAAATGTACAAAGGCAAGAAAACCTTAAATAAATTCTTCAAGAAAATCTTTTGCACAAAATAAGATAGCACCTCATCAGACAAAGATGAAGATAGTGGAAGTGAGACATAAAGGGTTATATTAATGGTAGTAGAAGTATACGATGAAGAAGGCATAGAAGAAGAAAATGAATAGGTAGAATTGGACTACAGAGAAGAATTGATGAGTGCCATAGAAGTTATAAAAGGGGAAAAGAAGAAAAAAAAGTCACTATAGGAAGAACTAAAAAGAAAAGAGGAATCTCAAAGTTCCAACTCTAAAGAACTAGAACAAATGATCACCAAATTGAAAATTAAAGTTGAAGAAGACAAAAGAATTGAAGAAGAACTCAAAGAACGGTTATATGAAAGAGACACGATCATTGGAAATTTGGAACAAAATATTGTCACATTGAGAAAAGATATTCAAAAGAAAAGAATGCAGAACAACTCAAAAGTTTTGGATGATATTATCAACAGTTAAAGGCCAAATCATGACAAGTCTAGACTTGGATACAATCAGACAGAAAATGGATCACGGTCCAAAACAACAGATCAAGAAACACGTCAAGAAGCTATGCAGAGACAATCATAGGAGACAAGAAGTTTTACAAGGAAGATCACAGGGACACTCCTCCACCCAGAAGATTCATATTTCGAAATAAACAATAATTAGAAACAACTAGGCCTCAAGAAGAAGAAGGTTTTAGAAGAGTGACTTCTTTTAGAAGATATGCAATTCCAAGGTATCAAAACATATTTTTTGGTTTATGTTATGCATGTAATAATTTTATACATAAAGCTATAAATTGCAGAGAAAATAGCAGAAACATAAACAAATTTGAAATTCATGCACAAAATGGTTATCCAAGAAGGCCTAGTGAAGCACAAAGAAGAAGCTACAAAATGTTTGAATCCTTGAGAACTGAAGTGGAATCCTACAAGTGAAACAACTTTAGACACATGGCCAAAGATTGTAGAATCACAGTCCCTCATAGAGAATCACAACAAAATAACAATAGTCACATACAAGAACCTCAACAGAGAATATGGATAAGAAATCAGAATTAGTATAACAATAAATAATGCACACTCTCTCTACAAGCTAAACATAAGAAACATGGTTGGTATGTTGACAGTGGTTGCTCAAAGAACATGACAGGTGATGAG
>WSFP011414373.1:0-23997 GCA_009831015.1 Picea engelmannii | reverse complement strand
TGTGTGTTTGAGATTGAGAAATAGGTCCCAAGGGAGCTCCTTCAATTTAGGTGCTAGTTATTAGGGTTAACTGTTCTACCAAAATGGCGTAGAACATCAACCTGACCTCATCTCCTCAAGACCCTTCCATTCTGATGGGGCATATAATATTGGGAACAGAACCATTTTGGATGTCTTAATACATCTTTTTCCTCATCATTGAATGACTAATGCCCTGTTGACTTGAATATGATTTTGTTTCCTTTCACTAATGCTCAAAGAAATCAACCATATGCATATAAGTGGGAATATTTATTTCTTCTAAATTATAAGTTGTTTTTTGGGAAGTTAATTGTCATTAGACTCTACAATTTGGAAACACATAAGAATCAGATTTAACAGATCAAGAAGACCAATTTTGGTATTGGAAAATATATAAAGAGTTGACATAAAATTTACACCAACCAATAAAACAACTCCTGATAGACCTATACACCAATGATGTTCGTTTCCTCAAGATGTTGATTAAGGTATCAATCACTAATTATCGAGTTAATATCATATGTTATTAATGTCAAAATTATATATTTTGCATTTAAAAATCATCAAAGATTGAGTTAATTGCACATTTAGATCTCCACCCCAATTTTATATGTATTATATTTTTGTCTTTCCTTGTTGGTTAATGAACAAGTGTAGTGTTAAGCAGAGAAAAGGTATTGGAAAATAATGCATCCATTGACATTTATGATTTCCTTCCTAACATAAATGGTAATTGGGTTTCCAATTATAAGCCAAGCATATTTCTCACTAGTTTCCTCAAGAAAGAGTATTGTCTTTTTACAAAAAGTGGAACTAGGGAGTACTTCTATATATTCCTATAGATATTTTGTCAACATTTCGTTCTCTTCTTTGTTTTTCTACTTGTATGTAGAATTGTTTTCTCTTTTACCATTTGAACTTGGACATTCTCATGAATGCATGTCCTATAACCTTAAAAAAGAAGTTGCTGTAAGGGCCTATGTATTTATATTGTGAAATTATAAGGGCCTTTGTATTTCTATTGTGAAATGGATAATCTATAAGGGTGTTTATGTTTTATTTAATGAATCGTTTTAGAATCTACACTATGAATGAAATGAATTTATGTGATAAGATGCCAATCATCCAAATGCAATTTTTACAATTTCAACGTTTTGTAGAAAGATTTTGAAATCTACTTGGGAAGGGAAATTTCCTTGCTAACAAAAGACAGTTTCAAAAGTGACCATTTGATGCAGGAGCATCTTTTTCCTTAGGAAATCAATATCAATCAAAAAATATTTTAATTTCAAGTTAGTAATGGTGGGATGAGATAAGGGTGTTCCAAATCCAGGCGTGTTATAACTCCAAGTTGCTTCAACTTTGTTTAAATAATATAGATCATAACGTGTTGCAACTCGAGTGTTGCAACTTCCACCATGGGAAGGTATAAGTATGGACTTCGTTTTAGGACTGACTAGGACACATAGTGGTCATGATTCCATGATGGTTGTAGTAGATAGGTTTTCAAATATGGAAGATTTAATACCATGCAAGAAGAGCAATGATGCTACTAAAGTGGTTGTTTTGTTTTTTTTCGAGATATTTTTAGGTTACATGGACTGCCAAGAAGTATCACTTCCGATAGAGATATGCAATTTCTTGGACATTTTGGAGGATAATTTGGAAGAATATGGGTTCTAAGTTGTTGTAAAGTTCTTCATATCATCCACAAATGAATGGAAAGACTGAGGTGGTTAACTAGAGTCTGGGAATTTATTGAGGAGTTTTTGTGGAGAAAAACCATGATAATGAGATTTGGTCTTGGCCCAGGTTGAATTCACTTACAATGATTCAATCAACAGGTCTATGGGAAAGAGTCCATTTCAGATTGTTTACAATAGGTCACCAAAATGAGTTGTTGATTTAGTTAAGTTGTCAAAACTGGAGGAAAAAAGGAGTGCTGATGCAAATGAGTTTGTAGAGGGAATACAAGAGATGCATGAGAAGATCAAGAAAAAATTGTCACAAAGAAATAATAGATATAATCAAGGAGCGTATTTGTGAAGAAGAAAAAATGTTTTGGAATAAGGATGTTGGCACACTTACTTATATTGAGAGGGGGGGGGTGAATCAATATATGACTTTTTTTTTCTTTTCTTACAATCTTGATCTATTTATTACTTCATAAGTGATAAGAAGTTAATGAGAAATGAACATAAAAACATTTAATCCATAGTACATATAGATTTAACATGGAAACCCAAATGGGAGAAAACCACAAAACTTTTCTTTAATAAAATCTTGTAGGCACCAACCTACAGTTACAATGCTTATAGGCATCGACCTACTTGAGACACCAATCTCCTTGACTGAGCACCAACTCAACAATAATGTTTGCAAAAACCAACCTGTAGGAGACACCAATCCCCTTAGCTGAGCACCAACTCAACACTTCCTGTAGATATATATTTCACTAGAAACATAAATCTCCTCAAGTTGTTATCAATACCAGATTATTTATTTTCTTCAATTCTTCATATGATCAAATTTGTTGCACTATCTTTTGTTACATTTCACAACTTTCATAAGTTCCTTTTGTCCTTTCACCTCCTGGACACCCATGACAATTGCATTATCTTCCTTTTATTATGAAGGCATCTTCGGACCTTCGAACCTCTGGGTTTCTCTTCCACGATTCTTACTCACTCACTTCCTTCCACACCATTAAATTGGATTCAAGTATTGTTATTTATACATTCCATAATTCCATGAATTTGTCCACATACAAAAGTATGTCCATGAAGTCATCTCCAGATCTCCTCAAAACCGGGCTGCAAAATTTCTTAGGAACTGCCCTTCAATTACCTTTCTTTGCATGCCATCCACTTCTATGGACTAAGCATGAACCGTGATGCTAAAAAACCATACAATATATCCTTGACTAAATATCGACCGTTGATTCATTTATTGGGACCACTAGGAGTCTCGAAACACTCAACACCACCTCGTCGCTCAACAGTCGTTTGATCTTCGATCAATGGTTATTGTTGGATCTCAGAGTCCTCTTCGTTGGAACTCATCTGCTCATAAAAAAATCCACTCCAACCAGAGCCTCTCCGATGGCACATACTCCAATGGTCATTGTTGTACCTCATCCAATGGTTAAGATTTACTCAGAGGTTGACATTTGAATGACAGTTAAGGTTCCAACCTTTCCTCCTCGAAGTGGATCTTACAAGATTCAACAGACGAGGTAGGTCCTCAGATGGATCTATGGTCCTCAGAGCTTCTCATTGTTGAAATTCGTTCTCTACTTATCAAAAACATGCAATGAAACCCCAATGCACAACAATCGTCTTAGCTGAACCTCATATTGATCTTGACAATTGATCTAGGTTTCACATGGCTCAAGCCTTTAATGCATAGCTACCGTCTGATCAGATCTCGGGTTTATCTCGACCGTTGGCCTGTCTTGATGGATTCACCATGGGTCTAAGGAATACCTCTTCCTCATTTCAAACTTCGATGACCTCCAAATTACACCCTCAAGTTCCATCGTACCCACTTTGCACCCATACTTAGAAAATTTTCTAAGTATTTCATTGTGGGTCTATGAGACATTATGAGCTGTCTAATCTATGACAAGTGGAAACCTCTTGGGCCATCAGATTTCTCACCTTCTAGGCCATCCGATTTGTGACAAGTGGCGACCTCTTGGGCCATTGGATCTCTCACCCTTTGGGTACTTAGTCATTATTAATACTTAGCCAATTCTTTGAAATCTTACTGCAGGTCCACGAGATCACGCTCATTTCTTCACATACTTCTGATTCTTCGCCATGCTCACTATCTTTGTGATATCTTGGTACTTAGTCATTTTTTCGAACTCCTACTGCGAGTCTCTTACACTTAATTGATTTTTAAACTCTCACTGTGGGTTTGCGGGTTTGTACTCGTTTCTTCACATACTCTTGATTCTCCTTCGTTCTCACTATCTCCATGATGTATCGATACTTAGTCATTTTTTGACAGCATTTTGTTGATGTTGTAGATGAGGTGGCTTCTAAGTGGGTGTCTTCTTATATTGTGTATGACATGGAATTGACACATGGTACTGTACGTGGCATCTGCAGAGTTGCTTGTTATAGCACTGACATGGACTCCTTCTAATGTGGCACACATCTGACTAGACACGTGGCACTAATGAGGTTTCTATTCTGGCACTGACATGGCTGAACTGACCCACCGAGTATTGAGCCCCAATATTTTGATATGATCCATTGATATTTGATGATCAATGATCATGATTTAACCTGATTATGGTCCATCAGTCTCTTGACAAAGGTTAACGTCTTGTGCACAGTTCCATAACTCTTCTATTCACCTTCAAGTTTCATAAAAATACTTTCACAATATAAACCTTTTGAAGTTGTTATTCCTCACAAATGTGGGATATATCGATTTTTCCATTTACTTCGGTATGGTTATCCGGGACCTCACTGCTACTCATTTATTGTGCTTCCTTTGTGTCGTCGAGCTTCAAAAGACTGTAGTCCTTCTGCGAAAAGGACTCTTCACTTTCTCAATTTCATTTCTTTGTTTTGATAGGGTTGTCTCGTTCATCTTCCATTCACCATTTCTCTTCATGCTTGTGAAACTTTAAAATTTCTTGGATTGTTCTTTCTTAGTCACTTCATCTTCTAGATGAATAAATAACACTTACAAAAACTTGACAATATGCAGTCGTCTTCCCACACAGAGACCCATAAATATACATGGTCATTCTCTCACCTTCATTCACCCAGAGTAAACATATAACTCATAAATTCCTTTAACTTCTCTAATTCCTCTGGTCTCTCTCTGTCTGAGATATCAATGACATCCTTTGACATCAATGAAAACATAATTTCCAACAAAGGAGAGCCAGTGATGACACATTTAAGGAAAAAAAAATATTCCCAGAGGTATGTATAGTAAACTAAATTACAAGAAAATTGGACCATGTCGAGTCCTGAGAAGTATTTTTGATAATGCATATGAGTTAGAGTTGGAGTATTTTTCCATTTCCCCAATATTCAATGTGGTCGAATTGTACGAGTTTCAGGAAGGAGAAGGGGACGATGAAGAATGTATCCTCATTGAATGGAAGAAACAACTTCCTGTTAAACCAACCGAATAATTAGAGGAAATCTTGGCGAAGAGGGTTTGCAAAAGGAACTAGAATAAAGAATATTATGAATATTTACTTAAGTGGAGAAACAAGGGTTCTGAAGATGCATCATGGGTTTCTGAAGAAGAACTAGCACACCTACAAATATCTTCATCCTATGTAGAATATACAGGTGCATCCACATGATTTGGAGCTCATGTTTTCTTGCCAAGGGTATCTTGTGTAGGAGAATCTTTGGCTTTAGGAAATCAGCATCAACAATTTTTTTTTTCGATTTCAAGTTAGTAATGTAAGGATGAAATAATGGTGTTGCAACTCCAAGCATATTGTAATTCCACATTGTTGCAACTCTATTTAAATACTACAGATCATAATGTGATGCAACTCGAGTGTTACAACTCCCATCGTGCTGCAAGTGATACAACTCCTATCATGTTGCAAGTGTTGAAATTCCCACTATGCTGCAAGTGTTGCAAATCTAGGTGTGCCACAACTCCAGTTACAATACTGTGAGTTACACCATGTTGCAACTCCCAATGCCATAGGTTATGCGTATTGTAACTCCATGTGGCCAATACATATTTTGTGGAAATTAGTGGCCTGTCACTCCACGTGTCTTGTGCAAATTTTGTGACAATTGGTGGGCCATATGCGTGATGGAAGACTAATCGCTTGAAAACAGTAGGAATAAGTTGAACCTTTATAACTACCAAGCTTCCAATGCACATTGGGGAAAACGATTGAGAAGTGGAATAGTCAAGATTGTTCGACTTCCAAGAGACTATATAAAAAGAAAAGAGAGGGGGTTCACTTTGGTTAATAAAAGAGGGGACATAGAAGGTACTTATGTAGGAGAAAGAACGCACAGTAAGGGGAACCTATTTTTGTTTCCCAACGTGGAACAAAGGAACACACTTAGTTCATTTAATAAAGAATGAGAAATATGCCAGATTGTCTGGTGATGTAATGATATGGTAAGAGAAATTATATCTTGTTAATCAAGTATCTTTAGTCCTTGTTTAAAATGGTGTTGTCTCGTGTTTCCATTTCATGTTTTTGTCAATTCTTCACGGTATCAGTTAAATGTTAATTTTCATTAAAGCTAGTACACTGGTAGTTGTGCACTATATGGGAAAAAACATGGTTTTCTAGTTGATTGAGTATATAATTGAGGTTTACTGCATCAAGTGGTATCAGAGCAGGTTTAACTCCTAAGTTGTGAGAGATAGTGCCTGGAAGTAAGTCATGTGAATGCTATTTATAGTGAGGGATACAAGACAACATGTAAGGATGTTGCCACATAGACCAGAAGTAGCACGAGGAGGTGCGAGGAAAATAGAAGGCTTGGAGATGCTGAAATAGATTCAAATTCAAAAGATGAGATCAAAAAAGAGAAAAATGTTGAGGAAGGGGACCCAACATTAAGTTTGGTATCTTTTCCAAAGGACACAGGTAGTGCAATGGTAGAAGTTTCATGCTATGATGGTAGTTTAAAAGTAGAGACTCTCATTGATTGTATAGGATAACTCGAAAGGTACTCTGAGTATGAGAATGTTGAGGACCCCAATCGGGTTTGATTCACCTTCACGAAGATAAAGGGTCATGTTTCACTTTGGTGGGATATGCAATATAAGGATAAGGTAGATAATCGACATGAGGATATCAAAACCTAGAGGAAGTCAGTGAGAAAAATCAAGGAGAAATTCCTACATGTTGATTACCAACATAATTTGTGTAAGCAAGTGAAAAACTTCAGGCAAAACAAGACATCATTCTGTGAGTATACTAAGTAATTATTCAAACTATCGCTCAGATCAAGGATAAAAGAGTCAGAATATCAAATAGTGGCAACATACATGAATGTGATAAAACATCATTTTCAGGATGATATGAATATACATTTCTTTAGTAATGTAGATGAAACATATCAAGTTGCTTTGAAGGTCGAAGAAAATATTGATAGAAAATGGTATAAAAAATTATGAGGTAAATGACCTAAAGGTAGGGCTAGAGCAAGTATTGCTTGAGGTAATGAAAAGGAGGATGAATCCATTGGTAGCCAAAGTAGTAGAGGAGGAAATGATACTGGAAGAGGCATAGGATCCAAAAGAGTAAAAGGTAAGTATATTATTACTTGATACAAACGTGGAGTAGAGGGACACAAGGCATCTGAATGTTTGGAGAAACACAATTAAGGAAAACGAGTTGAATCCCAAACACAATTTTCACAGGAAGATGAGACATCAAATGTTGGTGAAAATGTGATGGTACTTCAATAGGAGAAAGGTGAGAATTTAATGTTCTGAATAGTGTTACTTAAACCTAAAAAGAAGATAGTAGAAGAGACTTAGCATAGGAAGAAAGTTTTTAAGACTAAATGTAAAGTTCATGGCATGTGTTGCAATCTAGTCATAGACGGTTGAAGCACATAAAATTTGGTGTCCACAGAAGTCATGGAGAAATTAAAATTAAAAGGCATTCCCCTTCCTAATCCATATCAAGTTTTATAGTTACAAAAAGGATAACAAGTGACTATGATAGAAAAATGCTTGTCAAATTTTCATAATAAAAATTTTAGTAAGTAGGTCTTGTGTGATGTGGTAGAGATGGATGCATGCCATGTACTGCTCGGAATACCATGGTTGTTTGATAGGAAATTTTTCCATGATGGTAGAGAGAATACTTATGAATTCACAAAGGTTGGGCAATGATACTGATTGGAACCAATGATGGAAAATGCAAGGACAACAACAAGAAACAATATAAACAAAGATGTGGGCAGTAGTAACAACCGAGTCATGCTGTGTTCAACTAAGGAATTTTTGAAAGAACAGAAAAATGATCATTTTTTTAATCCTCTATGTCGAAACAAGTCCAAGAGATGGAGAAAATGAGTCCTACATCACTCGAGATTCAACCTTTGTTGAAGGAATTTAAAGAGATCATTGTAGATGATCTACCATTAGGTTTACCTCCCTTAAGGAGTATATCACATCAAATTGACTTGATACCAAGGTCAAGTTTACCTAATAAAGCTCCTTATTGGATGAATCCAACAAAGAATGAGGAAGTGAATAAATAGATGCAAGAGTTGCTTGACAAAGGATTGATCCGAGAGAGTTTAAGTCCTTGTGTTGTACCAACAATATTGACACCAAAGAAAGAGGGTGAATGGAGAACGTGTACTGATTCACGAGCTATCAATAGATTACTATTAAGTATAATTTTCTCTTACCAAGGATGGATGACCTTATGGACTGTTTGAGTGGGTCCAAGTAATTTTCTAAGTGATCCGGATTATTTTCGTCACAACTTGAGATCGAAGATATAATAAAGAAATGCACAGAGATATCGCAGATATTCAGTAATATAACAGAAATGTATTGGAGATGCAACCATAAACACGGATATACAGTAATACACAATTTCTATTAATGAAAGAAATGTACAGAGACTGTAAAATACAGAGTGAAAGACTCGCTAGAATGGTGGCAACTTATCTCTGAGAAGAGATGTGACGGCTACTCACATTCGCAAGAAGATGATTATTACAATGAGGCTCTAAGGGCCTTTTTAACATACATAAAATCCAAAACCCTAACCCTGGAAGATGAAAATCCAAAAGGTTTGTGGGCCCTGATGGGGGTAGTTGATACGTCAACCTCCCAGGGGTGTAACTTTTGCATACGATCTCCGTTTGGGGCACTTGATAGCTCGTTGGAAATATCTATCCGAGAACTACAACGCTTGAGACAAAATAGCATCATAGATGCTATTTTGCAAGAGAAACATACCCAAAAAAACATCGTTTAGGGCCTCAAAATGGCCCCGGAAGTTTAGGACCTGAAAAAACTGCTAAAAATAGTAAATTGCTAAAATTGCCAGAAAATTGTTTTGAGCTAGTCGGAAAAGGTGGGTGGCCACCGATATCCACCTGGATCAATTCTCCCTCCTTAGGAAGCAATGGTCTCCATTGCGTTGAGTTCTCGAGGGAGAGGGAAAAGCATTTGCTGGATCTGCATCTGGGTGAGCTGCTTGTATTGCTGGAGACGTCGCGCTGCTTAGTTTGTGGAAGTCTGTCATGAACCTGTTGAAGTTGAGGTTGTTCAACAAGTCGAACTACATGAGAGGAAGGTGTGCAGAAGGAATATTTGTGCTTTGTTGCAACCTTGTCGACCTGCTTTTGTTGGATAGAAGGTGCAGGGGGCAAGACTATAGTGGTTGCAATGTCCTTCTGTTCCCCTTTTGAACAGATTGTGAAGAAGCTAAATTTTGCAGTATGAGATACTACCTTGCGACACTTTTTAGGTGAAACAATAGTTGGAACTACCTCTGGTATTCTGTAGAGATGGCTCCCCAAAGTAACAATGACACTACGGGGTCGAGACTCACAAATAGCATGGCGCTTCCACATATATGGCTGGCCCAAGAGAACATCACAGACATCCAGTGGGGAAACATCACATAATACCTCGTCCTTGAAGGGCTGGATTCCATATGACAATCGACATTGCTGGCTGACACGAAGATCTCGTCCTTGGCGAATCCACCCAATGTTGTATGGCTACGGGTGTCGTGTTGTTGACAATCCCAACTGTTTGATGACCTCTGCTGAGATGAGGTTCTTCTGGCTTCCGCTATCAACAATAAAATGCAACGGGGTCCCATTCACCCACATGTGTGAATGAAAAAGGCACTCCCCCTCTTCAGGATCTGTTGGTTCTTCTGGTTGAATTGTTGCGGTCGCGAAAATAACAGTGGGGTCTGCGTCAATGATCTGTCCTTTACCTGTATTTTCAGAATCAGATTCTGAATCAGGGTTCGGCTCCTTGTCTTTGATCTCGACCACCAATGACTGTTTTGAGAGACATTCATCGGTGTTGTGCCAGGGGCTTTTGTGGAAATCGCACCATTTTCTAGTGTCCTTCTTTGTCTTCCCGTGACCCTTCTTTTCATGTGTCTTTTCGGGAAACTGTTTGTTAGGGCCGTCTTTGTCATACTTTGGTTGTTGCGGATTTGCAGACTCGAATTCCCGTTTGTTCTGGTGCTTAAATTTCTGCTCAATTTAAACAGCATATCAATAAGTAGCACCGAGTGATGAGATGTCCAGAAAATCCATTTCAGTTTGGATGTATCTATGTAGAGCCCCACGGTATTTCAGAACCAAATGTTGCTCGAAGTCTTTGATACCCAATTTGGTGCGCAAGGTATGGAAGGCATTGGTGAACTCCGAAACTTCTTGGCCCCTCTCTTGCCGCAGTGTGGTCCATCTCATGTACTGGTCTTCGTAGTTTCCAACAGGGTAATACTGTTCCTTTACTGCATCCATAAAAAAATCCCAAGTGGGATTGACCCCATATATTCCAGACTCCTTTGTGGAACTTTTCTCCCAGTAAGTTTCCAACCAATGTTTGACATGAGGGAGAGCTTTAAGGAGTGCAAAAGTGATCTTTTCTTTGTCGGAAAAATTGTGAACAGAGAAATAACCTTCTAGCAGAGTTAACCATTTTTCTAGGGCTTCTGCATCTATCTGTCCTTCAAATACAAGAATATAAAAATTAACTTGTACCTTGAAAGGCGAGGTGCCTCCAAAGTGGCTGCTTGATGAAGATGTGCCTGATGCTATCGACAGGCATTTAAGGATGTGGGCAAAATTCTCCATCATTTCGTCCCTCTGTCGCGTGAGAGCTTGCTCAAGCAACAGATTGATAGGATTGTCTGCTCCGTCAATTTTCTTTTCTTCCGCCATTGAGGGTTTCTTGGGTGTGTGAGAGAGATTGTCTTCAAGAGAGACAAGCTCGAGACCCAACTTGCTATACTCAGACCTCGTCGGGGACATGCACTGAAAAAAAATGATCAAGAGCAGCCTGCTCTGATACCACTGATCCGGATTATTTTTGGCACGAAATGAGATCGGAGATATAATAAAGAAATGCACAGAGATATCGCAGATATTCAGTAATCTAACAGAAATGTATCGGAGATGCAACCATAAACACAGATATAAAGTAATACACAATTTCTATTAATGAAAGAAATGTACAGAGACTGTAAAATATAGAGTGAAAGACTCACTAGAATGGTGGCAACTTATCTCTGAGAAGAGATGTGACGGCTACTCGCATTCGCAAGAAGATGATTATTACAATGAGGCTCTAAGGGCATTTTTAACATAAGTAAAATCCAAAACCCTAACCCTAGAAGATGAAAAGACAAAAGGTTTGTGGGCCCTGATGGGGGTAGTTGATACGTCAACCTCCCAGGGGCATAACTTTTGCATACGATCTCCGTTTGGGGCGCTTGATAGCTTGTTGGAAAGATCTATCCGAGAACTACAACGCTCGAGGAAAAATAACATTGTAGATGCTATTTTGCGAGAACAACATACCCATAAAAACATCGTTTAGGGCCTCAAAATGGCCCTGAAAGTTCAGGACCCGAAAAAACTGTTAAAAATAGTAAATTGCCAAAATCACCAGAAAACTGTTTTGAGTCAGTAGGAAAAGGTGGGTGGCCACTGATATCCACCTGGATCACTAAGATTGACTTAAAGAGTGGCTATCATCATATTCATATAAGAGAAGGTGATGAATGAAAGACAATGTTCAAGATGAAGGATGGACTAATTGAGTGGCTAGTTATGCCGTTTGGGTTAACCAATGCCCCTAGCACATTCATGAGAGTTATGAATGAAGACTTAAAACCATTTTTGGGAAATTTTGTTGTCGTGTACCTAGATAACATTCTGATCTTTACTAGAACCAAAGAAGAACACCTAGAGAACGTGAGAAAGGTGTTGTACTGGTTCAAGGAACATAAACTGCTGATAGATTTGAAGAAATGTGTGTTTTTGAAGCAGGAATTAATATAATTGGGATTTGTGATTTTGAATGAAGGATTGAAGATGGATCCTGAAAAGGTAAAGGCTATTTTGGAGTGGCCAACACCTAAGTGTACATTTGATGTGAGAAGATTCCATGGTTTGGCGACCTTCTACAAGAAATTTATCTGAAATTTTAGTGACATTTGTGTACCACTTATCAAATGTATGAAAAAGGGGATTTTCAAGTGGACAACAGTAGCCATGAAGTCATTTGAGAACTTGAAGAAAAAGGTACTCGAACAACCAGTTTTGGCACTTCTATATTTCAATAAATATTTCCACTGGATTGTGATGTAAGTGGTTCAATGATTGGAGCAGTTTTGAGCTGAGAAGGAAGGTAGTTCACATTATTTAGTGAAAATTTGAATGATTTTAAGAAGAAGTATGATGTTTATGTTATTGTACAAGCCTTGAGGAAATATCAATATTACTTTCTACCGAAAGAGTTTGTCTTATTTATTGATCATAATGCATTGTAGTACATCAATAGTCAAGGTAAGATACATCAAAAGCATTCCAAATTGGTACAATTTTTCCAAAGTTACTCGTTTGTTTTGAAGCATAGGTTTGGAAAGTCGAATAAGTTTGCAGATGCGTTAAGTCGAAGAATAATGTTTTTTAATACTTTTTTAGTTGAAATTGTTAGAATGGAATGTATGAAGGAGTTATGCAGAGGACATATATTTTGCAGAGGATTGGAAAACATGCAAAGAACCTTGGAGCATTGATAGAACACCGTATTTGGATTTTTACATCCAAGAAGGATTCTTGTCTAAGAACCAAATTTTGTGCATTCCACAAAGTTCATTGCGGCTGAATCTTGTTAGAGAGATGCATAGTGGAGGTTTGGGTGGACATTTTGGCATTGATAAGACCACAATTTTAGTGAAGCAAAGACACTTTTAGCTTATAATCAATAAGGATGTTAAGAAGTTTGTCGAGTGTTGTAGAATTTTCCAACTAGCAAAAGGAAAGAGTCAAATCACTGGGTTATATACACCCCTACCGGTACTCGAGAGGCCATGGGAGGACATAAGTATGGAATTCATTTTGGGATTTCCTAAAACATAGAGCGATCATGATTCCATGATGGTTGTAGTAGACAAGTTTTTAAATATGGAACATTTCATACCATGCAAGAAGTCCAATGATACTACTAAAGTGGTTGCGTTTTTTTCTGAGAGATTGTGAGGTTACATGGACTGCCAAAAAGTATCACTTTCGATAGAGATATGAGATTTCTTGGACATTTTTGGAGGATACTTTGGAAGAATATGGCTTATAAGTTGATGTAAAGTCCTACATATAATCCACAAATGAATGGACAAACAAAGGTGTGTTGGACTATGATTGTTGTTAGACCAAAACCCACAAGAATTAATCTCTGCAACAATCACCAAAGTTAGGATCCATGAGAGGGGGTTAACCCATGTCACGAAACTCACGAGAAGAACTGAACCCAATGTCCAACAATCTCCCCCCCAACACGTGCCGAGTGATTTTATAACTCAAGACCTATCACTCTGATACCATTCGTTGGAATACAATTCCCGTTAGACCAAAACCCCTAGGCATTAATCTCTTCCACAATCACTAGAGTTAGGATCCACGAGAGGGGGTTAACCCATGTTGTGAAACTCACGAGAAGCGCTAAAACCAATGTACAACAAGGTGGTTAACCAAAGTCTTGGAAATTTGTTGAGGAGTTTGAGTGGAGAAAAACCACAACAATGGGATTTAGTCTTGGCCTAGGTTGAATTCACTTACAACGATTCAATCAATAGGTTTGTGGGAAAGAGTCCATTTCATATTGTTTATGGAAGATCACCAAAATGAGTTTTTGATTTAGCTAAGTTTCCAAATATGGAGGACATATGGAGTGTTGATGCAAGTGAGTTTGCAGAGGGCATATATGAGATGCATGAGAAGTTCAAGCAAAAGTTGCAACAAAGCAATACTAGATATAAACAAGAAGCAAATTTGCAAAGAAGACAAAATATTTTTGAAGAAGAGATGGTAATGACACATGTAAGGAAAAAAATGATTCCCCGTGGGTACACATAGTAAACTAAATTACAAGAAAATTGGACCATGTCGAGTCCTGAGAAAGATTTATGATAATGCATATAAGTTAGAGTTTCTAGAGGATTTTGACATTTCCCCAATATTTAATGTGGCCGAATTGTATGAGTTTCACAAGGGATAAGGGGATGATGAAGAAGGTACCCTTGCTGAATGGAATAAACAAATTCCCATTAAATGAATCGAAGAATTAGAGAAAATCTTGGCGAAGAGGGTTAGAAAAAGGACCAAAATAAAGAATATTATGAATATTTATTTAAGTGGAGAAACACGGGTTTTGAAGATGCATCATGGGTTTTTGAAGAAGAACTAGCACACCTACAAGGATCTTCATTCTTTGCAGAATCTACAGTTGCATACACATCATATGGAGCTCATGTTTTCTTATCAGGGATGTCTGATGCAGGAGCATATTTGGCCTTAGGAAATCAACATCAACCTAAAATTATTTTGATTTCAAGTTAGTAATGGTAGGATGAAATAAGGGTGTTGCAACTCCAGGCGTGTTGTAACTCCACATTACTAAAACTCCATTTAAATATTGTAGATCATAATGTGTTGCAACTCAGGTGCTACAACTACCATCGTGTTGCAAGTGTTGCAACTCCCATCGTACTGCAAGTGCTGCAACTCCCATTGTGTTGTGCATGTTGCAACTCCAGGCATGCTACAAATCCAATTACAATATTTCAGGTTACACTATAGTGCAACTCCCAATGCCACAGGTTATGTGTATTGTAACTCCACGTGGCCTATACAAAATTTGTGGAAATTAGTGGGACACCCTCCATGTGTCTTGTGCGAATTTCATGACAATTGCTGGGCCATTTGCACGATGGAAGACTAATTGATTGAAAATGGTTGGAAGAAGTGTAACTACCTAGCTTCTAATGCACATTGGGGAAAATGGTTGAGAAGTGGAACTGTCAAGAATGATTGGCTTCCAAGAGCCGTAGAAAAAGAAAAGAGAGGAGGTTCACTTTGGTTCTCTTCAGTTCAGAAAAGAGGGGACAAATAATGTACATATATAGGAGAAATAATGCAGAATAAGGGGCACCCAGTTTTGTTTCCCAACGTGGAATAGAGGAACACACTCAATTCATTGAATAAAGAATGAGAATCATGTCAGTTTTTTTGGTGATGTAATGAGACTGTAAGAGAAATTATGTCTTGTTAATGTAGAATCTTCGATACCTATTTAAAATGGTGTTTTCTCTTGTTTCCATTTCTTGTGACTGTCAATTCTTCATGGTATTAATTAAATGTTAATTTCTGTTAAAGATAGTACACTGGCAGTTGTGCATTATGTGGGCAGAAATTTGGTTATGTAGTTGGTTGGGTACAAAATTGAGGGTTACTGCATCACCATTGCATAAATATGTGGTTCCATACGAGGTCAATATTCCCAAATAAATTGTGTTTTCCATAATACACCTAATTTGGCTAGAATTGAAGATTGGGTATTGGCAATAACTTATCATGAATACTAAAGTAATCATAAACAAGACAACTAACAAGGTGTGCTACCAAAGATAGAGGCATAATTATATAAAATACCAAATAACCTTTGAAAAATTTGATGCAAATACCAAATAAATTATAACATATGTCAATAATTTCCCAAGTATTTCAACATGGCTTAAATTCCTTGACTATTTCCCAAAGAAAACATAGAGATGTTGTCCAATATACCAATATAGGTTGTGAATGGACATGTAGATTTGATCCATTTTGGAATTTCGTCGAATGCATCTTAAAACCCTCACAAATGGAACTATGAAAAAGGGATCTCAAAGCTCTATTTTACAAAATTGTCAAAATAAAATGAAAACCCAAGGGAATTAAATTTAATGTCAAAGGAAAACAATTAACTTTGAAAAAACAAATTTCAAAACAATTCAAGGAAAATGGTAACTAGCCTCATACCACCCTCTCTTGCAAGTTTGAATTTGTATTGGTACCATAAGATATGCAACCTTCTAGGGATGTATTATGTTCACACATTGGATCCTCATGTCCACACAAATCTTTATCTAATACTCTACATTTTGCTACATTTATATCAAACAATTACAACATGCAAGACACTTGTTCAAATAGTGAAACCTCTAACACAAAGAAGTATGATAACAAGTAAGCTAAGGAATACACATGCGATGTTTGTGATGTACCCTTATTGTTTAACAATATTTTCTCCATGCTGAAACATAACCAAGATATTTACAAAAGACCATTGATCCTATACCAGGCAAAGTTCAAAATTACATGTATAATCATCAATCACCAAACCATCTATTCCTAAATTCTACTAACAACCCCCTTACATATATCCTCACATTTGTGGGTATAGACTTGATCCGAATCGGATCTGACAAGAACAATTGGCTATCGACAAAGGCTCTAAGATTACCAATAGAAATAAATTTTAAGGCTATGGACGAAAAAGGAGATCGACTTGTTGGCATGAAGGGACACATGCCATCAAGATTGATGTCCATTATGTATGTAATATATATAAAGTCAGACAATATATTGTTGCACGTAAAGAAATGTTGAGACTTTCATGAGACGTTTTCCATGTGGGAGAAAAGACAAACAGATAAAGAGAAGAAGGAGAAATAGATTGAAGATAAGATGAAGTGTTGGGGATGCCTGAACTTCCAACTACCCTGCCAGTAAACTCAATCTTCCACATCATGTTTCCCCATAATGAGAAATGGGTTCTTTGGCTGTGAATGATGTAAAGAGGCCGCCCAGATGTCACTGAGGAGCATAGAAATAAACCAGAGAGCCTGTAACTTTCCCATTGCTAAATAATAAAGAGCCTGACGAAATCCAAAAGAATGTTGGTTTTACCGTTTGGGTTTCCGGGGTAAATTCTTAGTTTTATGTGTGCGTTATCGTGTTTGAATTTCATTGTCTATGGGTAGAATTGTATACCGTCATTTTAATGAATGGTTAATGGAGTGTAGGGTAATTTAATGGTTACATGCATACAATTTAGCAAAGAGAAATTCATGTCATTTGGTTTGAGCTCGCTTTATGTTAATATGGTCACCGTCAGTAAACTGGACTAACAACTCTTTAACCACACATGTACATTGATTCAGAAGTTGTAAATTGACGACCCTCCTTCTTGATCCATTGTTATTTACTTGGGGGTTTCTAATTTCGTTTTAATAGTTGTGGGGCACATTCTCTACTTGTTGGGGCGTTTTCCTTTGCCCATAAATCATAGATGGATTACATATCGAAATCTGGGATTGTCTTGGAATTTATTAGCTAATCACAAACAATATACATTTTTTTTTTCATTTCTTCTGCTATCAATTTCGCCCAACATTTTCTCTTCCCAATGAATGTTTTTTTTTTTAAGAAATTGAAGAGGTTTTTATATACAAAGAAGGTCGAGCCAAAGAAACATGACGCAATAGATAGATAGACAATTTGGCTCTATAAATTATGAGTCTGATGCTATGATAGTGTTCTAAAAAAACTATTTGTCTCCTTGTACATTCAGGCAGTCCTACTGCTATAGATTTTGATAAATTTCCCTAAAACCAAAATGTAGTGAACACACATAATTAAACTGTAGATTTATTACCGTCTTTTGCCTATACTTCACCTTGATGAGGTTCTTGGTCTTTAATTTCCATAGGTGCGATGTCTCTATCTCCCGGTGTCTCGGCTTGGTCCTCCGAAGGTTGCTCTAATGTCTGATGTAAATTGAAACCTGAATTTGAATGTTGTAGAGGGGTGAATACTCCAACTGATAATAGTCTTGCTCCAAAGTTTCCACTCGCTCTGTAAGAGATCCAAAATCTTGTTTTAATTCAACTACCTCTTGTCTTTCTTGCTCTAATACTTCCACCCATCGGAGAAATGTCAAATTATTTGTTCACCGCCTATAACCTTGCTGTCAACTTTGTTCACCTTGCTGTTGATCTAAGTGTAACTTACTCTACTGCCTTATACCATATCCTCGCACCTTGTTAGTATTGTCTTGATGTCTAACCAAGATGGGTCCATTATTCCCAACAATGCTTCTAATATGTAACAGTCAGGGATTTTCCTCCCGGTGGTAACTTTGAATTAAGTGAGGTTTCCCTCCTCCAAAATAACCTTGAAATTGTCGTTGTTGGAATACAGTAGCCACTTTGCTTTTGGTTCCAACACTGTCTGCCAACAAAATTGTGGGCTGGAGTAATAGGCGTCTTGGTCTAGAACCCAGAAAGAATCAAAGATGTGAGAAGATTCGTTGCAATTCTCCAATAAAGGAGGGTAGACGTTACTATAGGTAATGTGGAGTTTTCCACCTTCGGTTTGATTCCCAATTTCTAGAGTAAAAGGGTGGGATAGTTGATGAATATGGATAGGGAAGAGGGGCACATATTTCAGAGAGGATGGAAAGTGAAATTTCCAGACAAAGAAGGTAGTGTTGGGATGGGGCTAGATGAGAGGGCAGATTATTCCAGTGCACTTGCTATTTTAAGCCGAAGAGTGAAGTATCCTAGAGAGTTCTTCAAGATTCTAGTGTATCATTCTAGGGCACCAAGAGAGGGGTGAATTCTAGGATTGTTAATGATCGAGCTACCTTTAGTTAAAACTACAAAAAAATTGAAATTACTATTTCCATAAGGAGAATGAATACCTAATGGAGGAGAGATGTAATACCCAACTGTCTCTCCAAGAGGAGGGTGGATCCATTTTCCAATCTCTAGATAGACTTGCATAAATGAGAAATAACTTGAAACTTGTCCATCACTCTAGGGAAGGATGAGCTATACTCACACACACAACATTGATAATTAAAATCATGTCAACGTCTTTGGGAAATGGCATATTTATTTATCCAAGGACATCTTAATCCCTTTTGAAACTTGATCATCATTAATCATTTAAAGTACCAAAAGGGGTTTCAGATCCCTATTAAGCTTAATTTCACCTTTTCTTAGAGATAATTCTTCCTTGACTTGTTGATATGTCTACATATTGAGATCCATCTTAATGTGGAGCAATGTGTAGCTTTCAAATTGGTAGAGAAGGGCTTGGATCCAAGTTAGAACACCCATGTAAATGTTACTCCCTGCTATGTTTTGTTTGATGACGGCCCTTATGAGTATCATAGAGTCACCATGGATATTTGTTCTGCAAATTTTGTTCAGAAGAGTCAATCTAATGCTTTCATATAGAGTGAAGGATTCTTCTTCAATGTTGGTCATAACACCAATCCCCTAAGCAAATTTTATAATGATATTTCCTTCGGGATGACGAATTACCCCCCCGCGCCTGCCGCCCCTTCTGCTAGTGAATCTTACAATTGGCTTCCATACATTTTTATGCATCGTGGGTTACCAAAAAAATCATCCCAAAATGTTTTCCTACGAAACTAGTTGTCGAATACACCCTCCAAATGTTTTTTGATAGCTGGTCCCCAAATTCAACCTTTGGGGATTTTCCATTCATAGATGGTTATTTAATTCACCCTTTTAACTGCTTTGATTACCATTGGTTGGCTCATTCTTCCAGATTATATTATTTCATCTTCTTTTAGTCGAATTCATTTTCAAACAACTTGACCTCCTCTCGGTTTGATGAGGACCTCTTCATTTGGTTGATTCACACCACTTGATCAACTGGACACTCAGTCGACCCGACTTGCAGATAACCGACATGTATTTCATCCCTTTGACCTTGAATCAGTCTTTGACATGACTTCCATCCTGACTTGGGTAGTCGAACATCTCTTCATTTGGTTGACTTGACTTGGGTGACCAACATGCCAATTGATGGGCCGATTTGACTCATGGCTTGGTTGATCGAGTCATTTTTTTTTTACCTAAAGTGAACATAAAATATAGTTGTTGTAGAGGGTTCTGTGTTGGTGATATGGATAAGCTATAAGCCTCTCGTTTACTAATCAAGACTATAGATATGGTGACATGTGTATGGACATGTGTACATGTTTCTTATATATTGAATATTAGAACTAATGAATATACACCAAATGTCATGTTTATGACAACACTTATAATAAGACCCTCAAAATTATAATAATTAATATCAATTCTAACTTAATGACACAATCCTGCACGAAGACTTGAACACATATTGCAACCACTCATAAACCAAATATGGATAGCACCCAATATTAAAATAAGTATTCATAAAATGATGATGAACATAAACCACACATGATAGTAACAGTGAATTTTCAGCATGAAAAGAGAAATGGAAGAATCTAAATTTTGACTATTAAGGGTCAAAGTCCTGTACATAGGTGTATCTTTTTAAAATTATAATGCTCAATAAATGCAAATAATTACATTTCCTATCCCAAAGTTGGATGGAATCTAGTCTATATTCTTATCATGGAGTCTTTGTAAACTATATGAATATTTTTTTTTGGAGGTTGCCTCACATTAAAGAGATTTGATGTAGTCATTATATGTAATAGAATATAATAACATGGCGATTAAGCCACCATAACCATCAAACTTTTTATATATGCATGAGAGATTCATGGATAATGCTATGAGACATAAAACAACCAGTTTATCTTCTATCTTTGAGTTATTCTAAGACAAGAAAAAATGGTTAGGTGAAAATTGCACTCTAATTAACGCATCTAATATGTCACCTTGATTTTCCATCTTGAAACATCATCCCTCTCATAATTCTTTAGCACACACAACCCATATACTCTCCAGAAAAAACTATACATCACATCTGGAAGTTCAGAAGATGAACTTAGATAGGTCTTTGTTGATGCAAAAATCTCACAATCACTTATGTCGGAAATAATTTCTTCACCTTATGATAGATCCTACTCATAAAGGCCTTCTATGGTCCTTTGCCTCATTCGTCCTAATTTACTAAAAAAAAATTCTTATTATTGGAATAAATCCAATGTTTTGAATAAAAAAGAGGAATCTTTCAACTACACACATTTATTACTACTACAAGGGGTCTATGATGGTGAATTAAAGGAGGATATGGTCTCCTTATTCCTCATAATATTGAGTTGACTATCCCCACATTTGAATTGTTTATGGATATTCTAGACTTGAAATCTTCACTTGCATCCATGGAGGGATTGTGAAGATAATGATATTTGAATAGCTTCAAAGTGTATGCAATTGCATGTGCTCTGCTAGTAAAAACGATAGTAGACGATGAATAAAAACTTTAAGACAATCACCATGTTTATGGAGCAGCTTCTCTATGATACCATTATCTCTAGACTCATTAACATCTTGTAAACCTTTTAGATGCACCAAAAGAACATGCTTGGATATAGAATCTTGTGTTTGGACAGTGTTGTAATGCTCAACAATAAAACTCTAATTGTTACAACAATGTACAATTTTGCATAAAATAAGACAATGTACTTGAACAACTATCAACCAGATCAAAATTAATATATACTACATCAATTCATCATGAAATTTTGGATTTGAAGAATAGGTACAATCACAATTAGGAATACATGTAATTCCATGAAAACTTGACTTACAATCTGGTGACAAAGGGAACCATGAGCTCCGATCATGCACTCCCAAAAATAACAACTATCTAGTCAACCAAGCATGGTAGACGACTCTCCTCTAAACTAAACTCTCAGTCAATACAACTAAGAGCCCATTGAGCCCTCAATCAATATCCTATTCTAGCTTCTATTCTTCTCTTTCCTCTAAAGCCCAAGCTCCAATGAAAAAAAAAGATGCCCCAAGCCAAAAGCATCCTCAACACCTCCTCAACATTGATTAAGTAATTCTTCACATCCATCCATGTAAAAATCCCCATGCATAGGCTCATCTTGTCATCAAGAAAATAATTCATGTCTTCATGCAACTTTTAGTTGGCCTTTGCTTTATTTAGCTTTTCCCTTAATTTCATTTTGGTAATTTCCCTCTTTTTTACTTTTTCTTTTATAATAAATTTTTTTTTGAGTAACCAATAAAGGAGGTTGTAGATTTGATACCTTCTTTCTATGGGATTCCTCGAGGTTTCTAGAAAAGCATCCCTTGTGTTGGATCCATCCTTCACTAAAAAGGGAGAAGTGATTTGGTAAGATGACAGTCCGTTGGAGCAGGCTACTTTGGATAAGTTTTGGGAATCGCACAGTAACAAATCAAACGACATTTTGGCTAAGGAGCAACACAAAGTAGTTGGAACATTTTCAGGAGCTCGAGCGAGAAAGGCAGAAAGTAGTTAGGAGTTTTGGGACATTATGTCCACTTGGTAACCATTTTGTAACAGGCTTAGCCCTATTGTAAAGCTATAAATTGCAATGGGTTTTTTGGGTAGAGGAACATTTTTTGAGTACTTCAAAAGAAGAGTTCGACGAGTATTGGGAAGTTTTAGGGAGCTAGTGTGCATTATATGCCTGAACGGCTAGGGCATGTAGAGGTAGAATTGATATAAATGTTATGAGCGCAGTGCGCATATGATGTAAGAACTGAACTTTATGAATGAATGAATAATAAGCCAACCGTTGTGGACATACCCTAGTTTAGGTAAAACCATGTTAAACCTTGTGTCTCGATGTGCTTCTTATGTGTGTTGTATGATTAATATAGATCTACTTACTGTCTTTGCGCAATGATGATGAATGTTTAGTATTCTGAATATGTCATTGATATATGTTGCGCACTTAAGGTAATGATGAATGAATGAATGTTAAGTAAGGTAATGTCATGAATAGAGTATATTGCATGATAATTGAATGTTGAGTGATGGAAACTACGCACATGAACAATGCATAGTATGTTCATGTTGAATGTCTCACTTCCCCTCATCACTGCGGAAACTTGGTTCCTACAGCCCCTTTAGATGCCTCGAGTGAGACTTCACTTGCTTGCAGGTGATGCCGAAAGGACCAATGTTTATGGGTTTTGTTGGTTTATTATCTTTGAACCTCGAGTCTTCCCACTACACGTCAACAAATGGTTCCATTGTCGGGACAAGGATCTGTAATTAAGGGGAATGTTTTGGAGGCCGACCAAGAAGGAGATAGCATAATGGCTAGAAAGGAAGGAAGGAGAATTTTCCAGAGAACATAATAGGAACCCACTGATCAACGAAGAACAATGGTTGCAAAGGTATGTGTTTACATATCTGCATGAAATCTTCTTTGGTGAGTTCCTGATAATTTTCACTGAATGGTTAGAAATGCTAGTGGAGAATATTGGGAGATACCGAGTTGAGGCTTTGAGAAACTAGACTCATGAGATGATCGGATAGTTGAATACAATAAGTTATAAAGTTTCTCACACAATTATTTTTTTGTTGAATAGTATACTAGGGGGTTACTAATAGAGTTTGCGATAGATTGTACCCAATCTTATAGTGTCACAAAAAGGGAGTTTTTCAAGGTTTTGCGCAGAATATTTTTGAATGCACTATCTACTTGGATAAATATGTTGTGCGACAAGAATGTTATGAAGACATAATATGATTGTTAGGCACCTTAGAGCACATAGGGGGACTGGGGGATGACCAATGCATGATCTAAGAGTGAAAATAGATGAGTGAAATTATGAATATGGAACGAATGGACTGAGGATGTCGAGAGAGGAAGATAGTGCGTCAGATGGAGAGATTGGAGTATTGTGTTGTGGGAAAATGTTTAGGTATAGTAAGAAGGAGATTGTGGTTGAGAGAGAAGATCAACAAAGAGTGTTTGAGAAAAGAGACCCCTGCATAGTGCTCCATATCACACCATACAAAGAAAGGAAAGAGAAAGAAAAGGATCCTTAGTGCAGTCCAGTAGAAGAAGGAAGTCCATCTCAAATCATAATCTGTGTCGAACCCATGAACCCATGTGTTTCACCAAGATCTAATGCAGGAACTTAAA